>JAODAL010006403.1:0-133818 GCA_025379985.1 Phyllomedusa bahiana | reverse complement strand
GCCCACACAATCCCAAACGGCTCAGGAAAAACCACTTTTAAAGGGGTTTTTACCTGTTCCAGCAGTAATGCGCCTGGATTTGCTGTACTGAAGCTATAAATATGTAGCTTCGTAAGCCTCCAGCACGCCCCCTGATCTCAGGTGCATTACAAAGTGCTCCTAATATTGGAGTGTGCCTCATTAAAAATATTGCGAACGGGCTGCACCACTTCAGGCTGAAAAACATGCCAATCGGGGCGCAGCCCCATTCAAAACATGTTGCCCATGTGCCCTTATTTTTGGAGGTGTAGTTTTTTTTGTTTTTTTTTAAAGTCTTGGATAACCCCTTCAACATACAAACACTATCAATACATATAAACAAGTATACAATAAGGGCTCACATTGGATTGTAGGTCAGCAAAAATTTTGTGTTGGTAGATAAAGTTTTTGTTCTGTTACTTCCATCTATGCAATTAGGCCACAGTGAGGGTTATAGTGATCCAACTGGTTAGGACAATGAGGTTTAACAACCAAAACACAGTCAAGTGAGAGACCCAACAGGGTGTATCCTGAAGCTGCACACACAGAACTGCACTCATGTTTAGATTTAGAATTTGTGTCATGATGTGCCAAAAAGATCCGCAGGAAAATAGCTAGACCAAATATGGTAAAATAATGAAGTCTATTCAATTTGAAGACTCAATTTGGGGGGAAATTGGGAAAAAAATTTGCAATGCATTTTCCCCTTTTCTCTAAAGTTGATTTTAATTGCTTTCCTTTCATTTACTATTTTGGTTTTTATGGGTTTTTAAAATGCAAGAAAAAAACACATTTGAAAAACTCATTCATGAATTACCATAGTGTAATGAAGCATTTAGAGTGCTTTCACACAGAGCGTTTTTGGTGTGATTGTTTGGTGCGTTGTTTTTTTGCAGAAATGCAAAGCAATTAATGCTGTGTATTTCTGCAAAAAACAAAATCACTATGTGTAAGCAACCTTACTGCAAATGCCGTTTTTACAGGTTAAACACTTTTTTTAAACATATTTCACCTGTTAATCTCAAGCTGCTAACAAGGCTGGATTCACATGTTGCTTTTTTTTTTTTTACACGAAAACTTTTTTTAAAACATATGTCTTTATCATTACGTTAACTTTGGAAAACACACATGAAATACATCTCAGAAATTGTCAACTCAGAATGAAGAGACAGTTGCGGGGGACCCACATCTATCAGACTTTAAAGGGAACCTGTCACATAGGTTATGCCCCCTTTGCTGAGAACAGTACAAGCTAGTGGCAGACATGAGTATTTAATTCCCAAATCTGCAGTTTTCAGCCAGAAGAGTCATGAAAAGAGTAAGTTTAATTCATGCCCCGCCCACCTGATGCTAGCCCCGCCCGCCTCAACTGATAAACCTATTACTTTGAATAGGTAGAAACATGAAAATAACTGCCAGGTGGGCGGGGCTAGCCTTTGGTGGGCGGGGCTAACGCCTGCTCATGAATAAGATTTGAGAATTAAATGCTCTAAAACTGCTGCATCATACAGAATAAGGGACACAGTGCTGGAAACAGCAAGTCTGTCACTAGCTTGTGCTGTCCTCAGCAAGGGGGGCATAAACTATGTGACAGGTTCCCTTTAATGCTCATATCTGGCAGTTTGTAGCCTGTTCTGCCACAGATGAGTCAAGCTTATTCATGAGTAGCTGTTAGTTCTGCCCACCCCAGGCTAGCCCTGCCCACTCACGGCTGATTCAACCTATTACTTTGAACAGAGAGAATTATTGAATAAACAGCAGATGGCTGGGGCTAGTCACAGGTGGCTGGGGCTAACATCTGTTCATGAACACACTTGACTCATCCCTAGCAGAACAGGCTGCAAACTGCCAGATTTGGGCATTAAATGCTCTAAAACTACAGCATCTTACAGAATAAGGGACACAGTGCTGGAAACAGCAGGTCTGACACCGGCTTGTACTGTCCTCAGCAAGGGGGGCATAAAGTATGTGACAAGTTCTCTTTAATTGCATATCCAATCAATAGCAGAAGTAGAGATTGGGATTAAACTTCACCTTGTAAGTGCTGTAAAAGTGCTAATAAAGTGGATCTGAATGTTTGAACCAATCGCCACATTATGGCAATGAACTGATCTTATTTTTTCTCTTTAGTGGTTTAAAGGGTTTGTCTCACTACATTGATTTGTCCTGTTTTCTTGGTTTCATTTTGAATTCAGGGTCCTGTTTACTGGTTTCTACTAGGCTGCAGTAGAAGACAGGTCTGTAGCGATAGCAACCAGTGCTGACAGCTTATCGTGAGAGATTTAACAAGTCTGTAGCTATAACAACCTGAGGAGCTGATGCAGCCTGTACAAGAGGGTATATCTAGGAATAGGTAGGACACTGGTAATAGACATATATTACAAAGTGACTTGTTTTTGCAAGATCTTTAACATAAAAAGCAATCCTTATAGTGAGACAACCCCTTTAAAGTCTTCTAGAAGTTCCAAGATCATTATTAAACTCTCTGAAACGCTGCAGTGATTTATCCGTACTGTCTAACTCTTTGACACTTTAAAATTTGCCTCGACAGTCTTACAATGCCCCCTGGGATTTATCATATTGTTCATAAAAATCTGTTTGCAGCTAGAACTGTCTAGTCTAACTTTACACCTTTTCAAGTTGGCTTACTTTATGCCACTAACCGTGAAAATTGGAGAGTTTTTACAATCTTAGAATTTTACATTTAGTGGCATAAAGCCGACTTGAAAAAGTCACACCCCTTTTCTGCAAATCAACACCCCTTTTACCAAGATCACACCCTTTTGTCTAATGAAGTGCAGAAATATCTAGAAACCATCTAAAACACATCATAAACGTGGTGTAAAGTGTGGACGACATTATTTTTGACGCAAATTGTGCTACAATTCTGGCAAAACTGCCTTGATAATTGGGCCTCATAGTTCTTTGTTATGAGGGAGCGTGTCACAATTTCGTGTTGTCCATGGTCTGGCCAAAGAGACTCTACTGGTTTCCTTCAAGTTGGTCATAGACGTTACGTAGACACCTATTCTGGCTATCTAAATGGGCATGTAATTTCTATGTTGTTAGCAGGGATAAAGGCTATCAGATGTCTCTGGCACCAATTTCTTGGGAAAAAATATAATTTAAACCAACCTTTTTTTTTCCCCAAATTTTTGGCGGGTTTTCCAGGGTTTAAAAACTAAAATAAAAAGTAGTTTTCACCCCCGGGGGGTTTTTGGGGGGTTTTAGGGGGGGCAAAGGGTTTAGTTTCAAGGGAATTTTTAGAATTTAACTGGCTTTAAAAACCTGTTTTTATACAAAAATAAAGGGAAAGTTTTAAAAAGCAATTGTCATGGGTTTTTAAATGGGGGGGAAAAATTTTTAAATGTACATTTCCGTTTTGCTCAACTTCTGGCAAAATTTATCCTTGGTTCAGTTTCCCAAAATGTAACCCTTATCATGGCAGGTATTAATTTTTCAAAGCCCCCCCCATCCCCCTCCCAATAAGGGTTGAATTCCTTAATTTTTGAAAAAAAGAATTTTAACAAACAGAAATTTTATTAAAAGGGGCTTCTTTTAAAAAAAAAAAGGAAAAAATTTAAACTGCACTAGGGGTGTAAATTTTCCCAAAAAACGCAGCGCCTTTTTTTTTTGGGGGGGGGGTTTTCCGGCAAAAACACTTTTGAGGGGCCATAATCTTATGTACATCCCTTTGGGAAAATATTTTTTCCGGTTGGGCCCCCCCCTTAAAAACCCCTTTAAAAAAACCCTTTTGCCACTTTTTCAGGCTTCAAACAAAAAGATATAACAATTTTTTTTTTTTTGGGTAAAAATTCCAACAACAAGGGGGGAATTTACAATTGTAAGTGAATGAAATTTTTTTGATTTTTTAAATTTTTAAAATAAAAACTTTAAAAAAAATTAAAAAACCCTGAAAACTGGGGCGGGCCAAAAATTATTCGGCCCCCTTTATTTTTCCTTGAAAGCAAACCACTCCAGGAAGTTCAGTGAAAAAACTCTGAATGATCCAATTTTTGTCTAAATGACTAATGATGATAAATTTAAAACCCCCTTTTTTGGTAATCAATTTTCCCCGTATAAAAATGGGGGCCCCCTTGCTCTTGTTTATTTTTCGGGGTTTCTGTTTAAAGCGCAGAAAGCATAAAGAAGCCCAAAGGGAACACACCCCAGGCATTTTCCTTTAAAACTGTTGTGGAGAATTTAAAAAACCCCGGATTTTGGATACAAAAAGTTTTTCCCAAATTTTTAAATATCCCAAGGACACTTTTGGGAAAAGCGATCATATTGAAAGGGAAGGGTTTAAAAATCCCCACTGCAAATCTACCAAGCCCCGGCCAAAACCCTTTTAAAACTTTAAATCTCAAAAAAAGGAGAAAAAACTGATCAAAAGTTTGAAAAGCCCAAGGGGCCCTTGATCATTTCTGGATAAACTGCAGAAAACCCTACAGAAGAGGTGGGAGATCTGTCCTTAAGGACAAAAATCATCTACACTGCCCAAATCTGGCCTTTAGGGAAGAGGGGCAAAAAAGAAGCCTTTTTTTCCTCAAAAAAATATCCATAAAAAAAGTCTTTTTTAAATTTTTTCACCACAAGCCACCGGGAAAAACCCCAAACATGTGGAAGAAGGTGCCCCCTGGGCAATAAAAAAAAAATTTGGGAACTTTTTTTGGCCAAATTCAAAACAATGTTTTTTGTAAAAAGAAAACACAGCTCATCACCCTTAAACCCACCTTTCCCCACGGGTCAAACATGGTGGTGGAAAGAAATCAGGGTCTGGCCCTGTTTTTCCTTCCCAAGGGAAAGTGAAAATGGTTAAAATTGATGGGAAGAGGGAAAATGGAGCCAAAATAAAGGCCCAAAAAAAAGGGGCCCCTTTACATATCATTAAAATATAGAAACAATGATACAAAAAAGGCCCTCCATAACGCACAAAATTTTAAAAAAAAATAAAAAAAAAAGTAAACAAAAGTAACAAAAATAGTTACAAAAAGGCCCCCTCAATGGGCCCACTTTAAACAAAACACTACCAATGATCCCAAATTGCCCGAAATTTTGGCACAATGCGCCTTTTTTGGGCCCACAATACGCCTTTTTTAAAGGCGAAATTAAAGGGTTTTACTATCCCAAAGGAAAAAAGGGAAGGCCAAATTTTTGAAAAGGTTTTCGGAACTTTAAAACTGTTTTAAAATTTGACTAAAAAGGGGATGAGGTGCCCCAAAAAAATTTTAGGAAAATTCCCTTTTTAACTTTTAAAAAAATTAAAAAAAAAATAAAAAAAAAAAATAAAAAAATTAAAAAAAAAGATAAAGCTAGCTTAAAAAAGGGGTTTGGGATGAATGGGCCTTTACAAAAAAAAATTTGGGAAGGCCCACATTTCCCTTTAAAAATTTTAATTTAAAATATAAAATTTAAATTGCCCGGGTTTTAACCCCATGCGGAAATTGAAAAAATTTTGTTTTTTTTTTGTGTAATAAGCCTTTATAATGGGGAATGGGTGGTGTGTGTTTTGGTTATTTTCACTTTTTTTTTTTTATTTTTTTTATACTTTTTTAATACCCTTTTTAATGGGAAACAAAGGGCTGAGATTTTTACCTAAAATCACTTTAAAAACGTGACTGTACAAATAAGCTTTAAGGGCCAGTTATAAATTCAGCCTATCAAGCCTTGCCTTCAGGAAGGGTCTGACAGGCTTTTATCCCAAAAATTTTTGCCCAAAGGTTTAACCATAAAAAAAGGCCCTCCCCTCTGTCATGGCGGCCATCGTCAACTCTGCATTCACACAGGCAGGTGCCGATGGAGTGCCCAGGGGAAAAGGCCCCCTTCCCTCTTTCAAACCCCAAAAACCCCCTTCAACATTATTTTATTAAACCAGCAGGGGAAAATAAAAGCTTTTAATTAGCTGGGATCAAGAGGGGTTTCCCAAGTCACAAACCCTTTTTCAAAATTTTTAAAAAGGACATAACCCTTTTGCACTGGGGAAAAAGGGGGAGGGGGGAGAATATTTAATTTTCCGGGGGTGGCCCCCCGGCAAAGGCCCCCCAAAAATTTTTCCCTTTTTTTAAATTTTTTAAAAGAACCCTTTAAAATTTCCCAACTAAAAAATTTTAATTTAAAATTAATCAAGATTGTTTTTTAATAAATAGGGTTTCCACTTTTCCCCATTTGGGGGGGGGGGGGGGGGGGGGGGGGGGGGCCCTTCCCCCAATTTTCCAAATTTTTGGGGTGGGGTAAAAAAATTCTTTTTTTTTTCCCCCCCAAATATTTCCCATTTATCAGCGAGGTTTTCCACTTTCTCAATAAACTTTTAAACCAGGAGTATACAAAACCCACAAATTTCCCTTTTAAGGGGAAATTAGCAATACGGGGAATTGGTTACGGGAAAAAGCCTTAAAAACCTTTTACGGGTTTTTTTTAAAACCCAGCCCAAATTTTTTTAGCTGTTACCCCTTTTTAGGAACAAAACGCTCCCATATTCCTTTCCTTAAAAGGCGGGGGGAAAAAACTTTGCCCTTTTTGGGTGATTGAAAAAGTTCCTTTTTCCCTATAAACTTCTGCCCCTTCCTTTCCCTTTCCCCCCTTCCCCTTAAATTTTTTAAGTCTCCCCCTTTTCCTTTCCTCCTTGCCTGCTAAAAGGGGTTTCCCTCTTATCCAATAGTTCGCCTGTTTTTTTCATTTGACTTTTTGTGCTCTCTGACTCTTGTTTGGGTTTCCCTTGGGTTATTCTTTTTTGTTCTCCCCTTTTTTTGTATTTGGGCTGCCCATCTGTTACTGACTTGCCTGCCCGTTTTTCACTTTGTTTGTTCCCCGTTTTTTGTTTTCCCGCCCTTTTGTCCCAAAATTGGGCTCAAAAAGGCAGTCTTCGGTTGGGGCCGCGACCTGGAAAAGGACCCAGGTTCCCCAAAAAAGGCAGGGAGAGAGGTTGGAGCCAATTTGGTCAAAACCTCATCGTCCTTTTGTCTTCTGTGTGTGTCCCCCAACACCCCCCTGACACTATCATGAATAGTTTTTCTTTTTTAAATACCTTACGGGGAATTTTTTATATAGTTTTTTTTTAAACGGGTCCTAATAGTATTTAAAAACACATTAGGGGAGTTGAACCCCAAACTTTTTTGAGATGGGGGTTTTTAAAACACTTTCTAACGCATAAAAAGGGAAAAATTACAGGGTAAGCTGCAAGAATTGTTGGGAAAATTTTTTTAATGGTTTTTTTTTCCCCATACTTTCAAGGAACCTGAAATTATAGGTTGGACTTGAGGCAAATATGATCTCGCTAGGGGCAAACCCCATTGCCTTTTAAAAATTTTTAAACCCCTTTTAGGGGCAAGGTCAAAAAGGTTTTGGCGTGAGTTCAAAAAAAAATATTCTCCTTTTAAAAAAAAGTTTAAAAGGGAAAGATAATACACCCGGTACAAAATTGGGGGAAAAAATTTGGTAAAATTTAATTTTAAAGGCCCCTTTAACAGCAAACATATTTTGGGCCCCCCAAACCCATTTCTATTTATTTTCAAATTCCCTGAACTTTACCCAGGTGGCCCCTTTTTCTATAATATTTTATAAGGGCCCCTGACAGGATTACTCGCCAGATTGCCTAAGGAAAACCCCCCGGGCCACGGCTAAAAAAAGGGCTAATACTTTTTTTAGGGGCCAAAGATTTTTTAAATTTAAAAACCCAGGCCGGGAAAAAGGGGAATAACTTTTGGGAAATTTTTGCGAATGGGTAGGGATTTTCGGGTTAATTGAGAAATTCTCTAGTGGTTTCCCACAAAAAGGAAAGCATGCAGAAAAACAAAACCGCTAACCCCAAAAACCCCCTTTCCCAAACCTATCCTCTAGCATCTACCTTTTAAAACGAGGACTTTGTGGGGTTTTTTAATTCTACCCTACCCGGGAAAAATTTGGGGAAACTTACAGGGGGACCCTTCCCCACCCAAGAAAAAACCCCCTTTCCATATTCTCAAATTTGGGGCACATGGGGGTAAAATCGGGGAACCCCCCACCTAAAAGCCAGAAAAAACAACCATTTTCCCTTACTCTGAGATAACTTGGCCTTTGGGAGGGGCGGAACAACTAAAAAAATGTGACATCACGTGGCGCCCTTTTCAAAAAGGCAAGATTTTAAAACCTAGGGTGATCAGCTTTTGGGCCTTAAATTTAGGGAAAGGGAAGTTGACCTTGGGGGAAAACCCCCCTTTTTAAAAAACGGGGCCATTTTTTTATAGGAAATATTTTAAAATCCCATGACCTAAAAGAATGCCAAAAATGCATTTAAAAAGCAACCCCAAAGGGCCCCCCCCATAAATTGAAGGCCCCCCTTTGGATTTTTGGGGCTTTTCCCTAAACTGTGGGCCAATTCCCAAAGCCGGGGCCAATGTTTACTTATAAAGACAAGATGCTACACGTTATCTTAGCCAAAGGGCCGAGAAGCAATGGATGTCAATAGAAAACAACCAAAACGTCCATTAAAAAATGTCTGGGTCCCTTTGAGTACCCCCGGCTCATGGGGAAAAAAAAAATTTTTCCAAACCCTGGACTCCTTTACAAAATCAAAACAAAATTAGGAAAGTAGGGGCACTAAACTTTTCCCCCATTATTTTAAAAATACAGGGGTTTGTAATCCCCACCAAAACTTTTGTTACAAACATTGTTAAAAATTGGGGTTCTAAAAAAATAATTTTTTTTCCAAAAAACTGCTGTTGACCCAGTTTTTCCTAAAAAAAAACACTAAATATTCATTAAAAAAGAGAAAATTCAAAATTTAATGTATTTTAAAAATAATTATACCTTAACTTTATTTTTACTGTATTTTTTGGGTTTTTTCACCCAAGTTTAAAATTACAGACTTTTGTGACTCACAAAAAGGTTATCCTAATAAAAAATTGCTTTTCCTGTTTTGGGGAAAAACCCTTTAAAGGGCTTTGTTCACAAAACGGTTTAAAAAGGGGAAACGTATCTCGCCAAAAATTCTCGAACTGGTAAAGGGGAAAAATACGGGGTTTAAATACCTCCCAGTCATTACGGTAATCCACATTTTTTTCATAAGAACTATGGATTAAAATCTCCCTAAATCGGGGAGTTTTAATTTACATGACAATTTTTAAAACCGGCTTAAAAAGGGCACCGTGAATAATAAATTTGTCTGGGGGGCCCCGGCGGCTCCCGCCCCCGCCCCCCCCCGCGAAAAAAACCAAAAAAAGCACAAAGGGGCGTAAATTGGGCGGACAAAAATTCGGCCCCAAACCCCCAAATTTACAAACCAAATGTTGAACAAAGCCCCCTAAAGGGGTTTTCTCATTTACATTTTTCATCTTACCCTCATTTCCTGTTTTCTTGGTTTAATTTTTGAATTCAGAGGTGTGTTTAATTGCATTTACTGGGGCCGGGCAGTAAACCCCAAGGTCTGTAGCTCCCAGGCAACCAGCAGGCGGACCTTTATCGGGGAAAAAAAAAAAACGGGGCCTTGGGCAAAAGTGACCTGGGGATTTTTAATCCCAAGCCCATACAAAAAAGGGGAATACCCTCAGAAATAGGTAGGGAACACACTTTTTTGATAAGACATATATTTAAAAAGGGAATTTGTTTTTTTTTTGAAGATTTTTAAAACATAAAAAAGCAATCCTTGTAGCGAGAAAAACCCCTTTAAGGGCCGTTTAAAAAACACCGGGGGTTTTTTGGGAACTTTTTTTCCCGGGCCAAATTAGGGGGAAAAAAAAGGCCCCTCCCCCTTCACAATAGACATGTTTTTCTCCCCAACCCCCTTTACGGAAAAAAGAACATGTTCTTATATTTTTCAGTCTAAAAAAACCGCCGGGGCGGAAAACCCTTTGGTGCGGGTGGGGAAACGGGCCCCGGGTTTTCCATGGGCGGCCCGGGGTTAAAAGTTTTACACCGGGTTTGGGGGGGCAGACTTTTTTTAAAAAAGACCCGAAAAAACTGCCCTGAAAGCCCGTGCCGGGGGGGACAAGGCCAATAGGGGCATATGCTTACTGGATTTCTGGGGGTTTAAAAGGCCATGGGGCAAAATTTAAAAAGTAAAAACCTTAACATGTCATTTAAAAAAAGAGCACAGGGCAATGCGCCCCGGGCCGGTTGTTTGTATGGGACCTACTAAAAGTATATGGCTATCAATAGTCTTTTGACAGAAGCAAAGGATTTCTATCAGCCGGAAATCACATTGGTGAAATCACATATACCAATTTTGGTTAAAGGGAAACCCCCCCCCCCCCCCAAAGGAAAAGGGGGGGAGTTTAAAGAAAACTGTCTAGGTGTAAAGTTTTTTCCCTTTGTTGCCCTTTTAAGGGCAACCAATAAGAAGCCCCCCCTTTTTAATTTTATAAAAAAAATTTTCCCCCAAATTTTTCATAGCTCTCACGGGGAGAGCAAATAAATTACCCTTCCGGGGGAAAATTTGGGAAAGGGAAAGGGGGGCCTTCCCCCCCTTCCCTCTGAACGGCTTGTACTTACTAAAACACTTGGCATAATTGAGCGCTTATAGTACTTTGCCGCAAAAAACGCAGTTGGAACAAACCCCTTCCACCCCAACATTTTCTTTAACCATGGGGGGAACATAAATTCTCAAATCTTTGGGAGTTCTTTTTTAACCATTTTTGAGGGTTTTAAAGGGGGGATCATTTTATAAATACAATCCCAAATTATAATTTAACAAGTTTTCAATGGAAATAATTTTAAAAAAATGGAAATTTTTAAACGCCGTTTTTGATTTTAAACACCCATATCAAAAGGGAGAAAATAGTTTTAAAAAATCGGGCTGACTGGGGGGGGGATACAGTCTGCGATATGCCAAGTCCCATTCACTCTTTACACACATGTGCCAACCCTGAAAACCTCAATCCAAAATGGTGTTCCCTATTTAGACACATAGGACCACATGTATGAAAACTGTCTAGGTCTAAGGGTATGTTCACACGGTGTAATTGCGGAGTGTACAGTACGGCCGCAATTACGGCGGGTGATTTGGGAGTATCGCTGATGCGGGCGTACTTCCGCAGTGCGAGGGGGACGGCGGACGGCCGGCCCCATAGACTGTCATTACTTGCGGCGCGTATTCGCCACAAATAATTGACACGTCACTTATCTCCCCGCGCATACAATATGATCGTATTGTACGCCCGGGGAGAGGAGGCATTATCCATAGTTCTCTATGAGAACTGTGGATTACCGTAATTTCAGCACACATCTCGCTCGTATTAGAGCGCAAATACGACGTGAAATACGAGCCGAAATTCCCCCGTGTCAACATAGCCTAAGACTTTCTTTGTTGCCCATAGCAACCAATCAGAGCTCCCCTATCATTTTTTCAGAGCACTATATGAAACAAAAGGGGAGCTCTGATTGGTTGCTATGGGCAACAAAGAAAGTCTTAGACCTAGACAATTTTCATACACGTTGCCCAAAGTTTTCAAATTACCTATACTGCTCTCTTTCATCCACATTTTAGACCTAGTTTACATCTGCATCGGGAGGGTCCACTCGGAGCCTGTCACAGATTCCATCAAAAATGACGGACAAAATAGCGAAGAATGCTGCACTAATTTTTCCGTAAAAACAATGGTAACCAAAGGGACAAATGGGGTCCATGGAGACTTTAGAATGCATTTGTCCAACTATTCAATGCACAACTTGCTGATCTCTAACATGGAGCTTAATGGCAAAATTCACAACAGGTGTTTGATCCCTGAATCGCCCAATAAATTTAGGGGATCAATTTGAATTGGTCATCATGCTGCTCACATTTTGACATCATAAGACCAAGACAACACCTTACAATTGATCAACAGTATCTCGCCACTGCGGGTTGTCAAGCAGGATGCTCTCAGACGGAAGTGGCCACTGAGCTTAGAGTGTCACAGAGTATTATCAGCAAGTTGCAACAGAGATACAGAGAGAGACTTCCGCCTAGCACACAGACCACGCTGTGTAAACGGTAACGAATGGTCTGACTTGACACTTGGTTGTCTCTCACCTCCCTTAAACCTGCCTGGAGTTATATGACATTCATCCGGTTCCGCAGATCATTGTTTACAATGATACAGTCATCAGTGTGTGATGTAGCCAGAGGACATCACTTCTTTGCCTTTCGGTGACTCTTCCAGTCTCTCTCGCTGTGTTGCAACTCTCTGTTGCTGATGACACTCTAAGCTCAGTAGCCACTTATATCTCAGAGCATCCTGCTTGAGGCTTTGCAATGTCGAGGTACTGTTGATTACCTGTAAGGTGTTGCCTTGGTTTCATGATATCAAAATGTGAACAGCATGATGCGGAGGACTGTTTAAATCCCAATTCAAATTGATCCCCTAAATGTAAGGGGTGATTCAGGGATCAAACACCTGTTGTGAATTTTGCCATTAACCTTGTTAGAGATCAGCAAGTTGTGCAAAAAGTACTGAAATATTGAATAGTTGGACATGTGCATTCTGAAGTTGAGATTTTCTCAATTACTTCATTTAAAAACATTTTCAAGAAATGTTATGTTCATCCTGAAATTTCAACCAAAAGCCAATATCCATAACTTTTTGGGAGTAGTGTATGTCCAGCAAGTTCAACCATATGGACTATGTAACTCGGATTGGGGGTTATCAGAGCTGAGCTAAAATCTCAGAGAATTGGGAGTCAAAAGGCTGGTAAGTATGTGCCTACCAGGCACAGCGCTGTACATATTGTAGCATGGTAGTGCAGCCCTGGGAAGCTCCAGCTGTAATACCTGGCACAACCGCTATGAAATTTACTGCGCCTTGCCTAGTAAACCACAGGGACACAACAATTGTTGGAGCATCATGGCTCTTTTAGTCAAATGATTGTGGGAGCTGGAACCCTACTAAGGATCCCAAGACTATTCAAATAAAAGTACCATAAACCCCTTTAAGCTAAAGTTGAACCTTTGTTCAGACTTAGGCCGTGTTCACACGGCTTATTCCCGACGGATTTGTGAGCCGCATTGAGCTCACAAATCCGCCGTGAATAAGGGGGCGGGACGGGGGCGGGGCCGGAGCACGGCGGGGGCGCCGCTCCCGGCCCCATAGACAATGTATTGTTTACGGCGCGTACGCGCCGTAAATATTGTGCATGTCACTTTCTCCCCCCGCGGCGGATTCGCCGAGCGGGGAGGAGCGACGGAATCCACTGTTCTCTTTGAGAGCAGTGGATTACCGCAATGACTCCGACGGATTGGCGCCGTACTGCAGCGCAAATCCGGCGCACAGTACGGCGCCAATCCGCGGCAAAATAAGCCTAGCACTTAGGCTAGGTGCACACTACGTTTGACCATCCGTCAAAATGTATACATTATAACTTATTTGTTTAATGTATGCCAAACATGCACTGTTTGGAGCATACGTTTGACATCTGTTTTTTTTCTTTTTTACTAGCTTTTCTATGGGCTGTCACCTGTTTTTCCCTGCAATTTGATTGGGTAGCTCAGTTTATATAGTTTAAGACGGATACAAACATATACGTTTGCAACATGGGTACAAACACTGGAATCCCTTTTCCATTGACATACATTGCAAAAAATCTAATACAATTTAAACTTGAAAAAGCGCAGCACCTTGCGTCCTCCACCCGTTAAAATCAAACACATATTTGATGGAAAGTGTAAAAAACGGACACTATGTCAATGCACCCTGCACACAGGGGCGTAACTTGAAGCTCCTGGGCCCAGGTGCAAAAAGTAAAATGGGCCCCCCAGCTACCACGTGCCATTTACAATACTGGTATCTCCCTATGTGGCAGAAGGGCTTTTGGGCCCCCTTAGGCTGCAGGGCTAGGTGCCGGTTGCTACCTCTGCACCCCCTGTAGCTACGCCCCTGACTGCACATCCGTCCACCTAGATCATACATGCCAACTCTCCCGCTTTTGGCAGGGGGGTCCCGCTATTTGGGGTCCCCCCCCCCGCCTTCCCGGCAGAGTTGGCGAACCTCCCGCGGCCCGCAGGCGGCGGGGGTTCTTTAATTTACTGCAGCGCAAGAGTAGCGCTCGCTGCACTCTGCCCGGCTGCGTGTAACTGTGCGGGGAGAGGGACGTTCCCCTCTCCTCCTCCCCCTGTATGTCCGGCGCTGGTGCGCCCCGTACATACAGGTCAGCGTCGCAAGGGGAGTGACGCGCGGCTGCACTCACTCCCCCTGCGACGCTGAGAGTACTCAGTCGTCAGCCTCGGACGTGCTGCAGGGAGAGGTAAGTGGAATTTATTATTTTATTTTTATTAGCTATAGGGGGCTCTGCCTGACTACTAAAGGGGGCACTACCTAGCTTCTAAAGGGGGCAACTACCTACCTGGCTACTAAAGGGGGCACCACCCTGGCTTCTAAAGGGGCAACTACCTACCTGGCTACTAAAGGGGGCACTACCATTCTTCTAAAGGGGGCAACTACCTACCGGGCTAATAAAGGGGGCACTACCGGCTTCTAAAGGAGGCAACGCACTACCTGGCTAAAGGGGGCATACCTGCTCTAAAGGGCACTACCTACCTGGCTACTAAAGGGGGCAACTACCTACCTGGCTTCTAAAGGGGGCAACTACCTACCTGGCTACTAAAGGGGCAACTACCTGACTACAAAGGGGGCAACTACCCAACTACCTGCCTACCAACGGGGGCAACTACCTGACTATTAAAGGGGGCAACTACCTGACTATTAAAGGGGGCAACTACCTGGCTACTAACGGGGGCAACTACCTGGCTACAAAGGGGGCAACTACCAGGCTACAAAGGGGGGCATCTACCTGGCTACAGAGGGGGCATCTACCTGGCTACAAGGGGGGCATCTACCTGCCTGTAAGGGGCACTAACCTGGTTATGGGGGGCTTCTACCTGGCTATAAGGACATCTACCTGGCTTTCTTCCCAAGCCATTATGCAGTTAGGCAGAGTGGGTGTGGTTTTTTGAAGGGGCGTGGCACACAAAAAAGATGGGCGTGTCCATGCAAATTTTTGCCGCGGCGCGCGCCCTCTTTAATCTCCTGCTTTTACATTTTCAAAAGTTGGCAACTATGACCTAGATGCATCAATGCACACGTTAATGCATCCGTTCTCCCTTCTGTCATAACGGATCCATCATCTTTTCAAAATAACGCAGTGTGCACTGAGCCTAATGGAGTTTTTCCTTCCCTCACAGTTTCTTTTACTTGAACAAAGCTGGAGATCCCCATTGACCTTTACTGGGTCATGGCTGAAACCTGAGATATCTATAACAATGGAAACACGAGACACTCTATGATGAGTCACATGAAAGTCAGCACAGGAAATTCACCTGCATCACACAAAGACAATATGAGAACTAAGCTCTACTACTGGAGGCTGTACAGGAAACCCCAAAGATGACCATACATAATGGAGGCGATTTATCAGTACCCAAACCACATATACAGTAGTACAAAGATCTCCCTCTCCCAGTGCAGCAAGCAACAGGGTGGACCTACAGTAGCAATAGCCTAAAAAATATTCTTACTAGTGATGGATCCTTGATAAAACCCCTAATGAATGCATGTAACACAAATGTGAACAGAGCCTAAAGGTTTTGCTTTTCTGGAAGTCTAGCAAGACATATTTCCATATTTCAACCACTCAGTGGTATGGTCAACTTATCCATCAGCACTGCAGCTTCTTCCTTTAGCCATTCAATGCTAAGTGGTAAAATAACTAAAAAAAAAAATCTATATTGCTAAAACCATAGTACATGATGCCTGGAATTTCCCTGCAATCCTTGCAGATATGAATGACCTATCAAATAATGTGACATTTTCGAAACTTGGTCAGTTTAGGCAGTTGCCTCATTTATGGACAGCATAAGACTTCTTCCTCTTCTCTTGGTAAATTTAAGATCATTAGGTGTACATAGCAATTTGAAAATGCCACCCAAAATCCGACACCATTTTCACATTGCTGGACTGTACCGCATCGTTTTATTGCGCATTTTTTGCAGCAATAATTGCGGTCGATTTCGGATTCCCAGCAGCCCAGTACATTAGGGCTACGGGAATCTGATGGTGGTCCGGCGGGATATACAACATGTTCTATATTCCGCCGGACAGACGGTGGTTTAGGAAACCTTCAGTAAAAAATCTGCACTGTGTAAACTACAGCATGGATTTTCTATTGAAGGCTGAGTACGGTCATATTTTCCAGAATCCAGTGCTGTGTAGACATAGCCTAAGGGCTTGTCCCTACAGCACAGTTTTCAATTGGATTTACAGACGGTTTTTGGATTTGAAAGCCATCTGTAAAGCGACTGTCAACCTTTTACGTTGAGTTAAATAGAAAATCCGTGCAGCAGTCCCCACTGCACGGATTTTCCACCAGACGGCAGTCCGAAAAATTTATATTTCTCGACCAATATTTGGTCTTTTCCATGTAAACGCACCCTTAGGCTATGTTCACACGGCTTAAATTGGGCCGCATTTCGCGGCGTACTGTGCTCAATTGCGAGCGAAGTGTGCCACAGTCATTACGGTAATCCACAGTTCTTATAGAGAACCATGGATCACGCCTCCTCTCAATACAGTACGCCGTGGGGGGAGATAAGTGACATGTAATTTATTCACAGTGCTTACGCACTGCGAGTAATGACAGTCTATGGCAGTGTTCCCCAACTCCAGTCCTCAAGGAACACCAACAGGTTATGTTTTCAGGATCTCCCACAGAATGCACTGACAATAATGATATCACCTGTGCAGAATGCACTGACAATAATGACTTCACCTGTGCAATGCTAAGGAAAGCCAGAAAACATGACCTGTTGGTGTGCCTTGCGGTCTATGGTTGGGTACCTCTGGTCTATGGGACCGGCGCACAGTCACACTCCACACCCTCCCCCCGCCCACCCCGCATCTCGTGAGTACGTGGGAGTAGGCTCGAGCTCCTGAACACCCGGCGTAATTGAGGGGCGTACTATATGCCCTGCAATTAGCCGTGTGAATATTAGCCTAAGGGGTTGTTCACACGGCTTATTTGGCCACGGATTGGAGCCGTACTGCGCGCCGGATTTGTGCTGCAGTACGGCTCCAATCCGTCGCAGTAATATGGTAATCACAGCTCCATAGAGAAAAAATGGATCCCGGGCTCCTTCCGCTCGGCGAATCCCCCGAGCGGGGAGAAAGTCACCTGACATTATCCAGGCGCAATACGCGCCCCTGGTAATTCAAATCTTGGGGCCGGGGGCAGCGCCCCGGCCCCCCCTCCGACTATTCAAGCCGTAATTTCAGAGCTGCAATCCGGCTCGCAATTACGGCTTGAATAAGCCGTGTGAACACAGCCTTAGGGTGCAAGCAGAAAGCTTTGTGTACCTGCTGTACAACCACATGGTGTATCCATATCGAAAACACTATTATATAAGTGTTTGAAACTGGAAGTAATACTTTTAGGGGAAATTATAGCTAGAATGTTTTTTTTCTATGAGATTCTGTATATCTTCTAGAACATCAGTGTAAAATTATTTTTTCTGAGGGCCACATCAGCATCATGGTCGTCCTCAAAGAACCGTTTGATGACCTTGGTGGGTGGGTAGGGTGCCTGGATAGTGCTGTCAGAGCCATGCCACCACCTATGAGTTGCTAAACAGAGTAATTTGGAGATACATACTGGAGCTCCAGATTCAAGATGGCCCCTGCTTTCTAATCTGGCGCCGCCACCTCTGCCAAGCACTGGCTGCATCCTCCGGGAATTGTGGAGAGCTGGTCCTGCTGCATCCGGACTTTGTCCACCCCTGCCTCTGTGTCTAAGCTCTTGCGGGCCACATAAAGTGATGTAGAGGGCCAGATTCAGCCCGCAGGCCTTGAGTCAGATATGCACTAGAAGAAACTTTAAATACAATAGTATGAAATCAGAGGCACATGGAAGTACAGATGTCGTATTACAACTTGGAGTCTGTATGAAGCGATAAAGCGGCCGTGTGAATATGGCTTGAGATGTTCGTCTGTGTGCTGTTGGTAATGTTTGCATCTCATAAAACACAATGCAAATGAAAGATTTCCACCTTGTCCATGGCCAGATTAAATGCAAATCATTCAAAAACAATTTTTGGGGGGAAACAATGTCGTGTACGCTTTTTGTAGCATTTATTGCTTTAGTGACGCAAATCCAGGCGCATTACTGCTGGAACAGATACATCACTTTAAAAGTAGTTTACCTGAGCCTGAAGTGTCACTTTGTAGCTTGAAACCTCTAAATCTATGACCTGCAGTAGAACAGGTCCATAAATTCAGGCCCATTCTACACTACTAAAACGCGTTTAAAAAAAAATGGCGCCAGAGCTCCAAAAATCAGACATGTTGGCCTGGGTTTGGGCACTAGATAGTATAAAACTGCATACCACACTGCCCTGTAAAAAGGCTCTCAGAGGCTACATTTGGGTAGTGTACTTCTTGGTTGTTGTGACCACTGTATATGCCTCTATAACTTTTACCGAGGGCCACATCAGCATTATAGATGCCTGCAAAGGACTGGTCGACAGCCTCGGTGGGTAGCTAGGGTGCCTGGATAGTGCTGTCAGGGTGCTTTCACAAGGTGCGTTTTTGGTGTGTTTTTGATGCGTTTTTCAATGCATTTTTGTGCAGGAAGGTACAGCAATTAATGCTGTACATAGCTGCACAAAAATCGCAGTAATTACCGCAATTTTACAGCGATTTTTGCCGCGATTGGTGTGCAGTAATGTACAACATTAATTGCTGTACCTTCCTGCACAAAAAATGCATTGAAAAACGCACCAAAAACGCACCGTGTGAAAGCACCCTCAGAGCTGTGTCACTGCCTATGAGTTGCTAAACAGAGGGATATGGAGGCGCACACTGGAGCTCCAAATTCAAGATGGCGCCTGCTGTATTACAACTTGGAGACTGTATGAAGCGATAAAGCAGCCATGTGAATATGGCTTAAGATGAACACCTGTGTGCTGTTGGCAATGTTTGCATCTCATAAAGCACCATGCAAATTAAGGATTTCCATCTTGTCCATGGTCAGATTAAATGCTAATCTTTAAAAAACTAAACTTTTGTGGAGGAATAAAAAATTGCTTTTTGTAGCACCCTATCTACTGATGTGATCACTTCCTGTGCTCTTCAAACCACTTAATTCCAGAGATTCCACTTAACATTCCTCACTCGAAACTGACATTTTATTCGAATGGTTAATGCAGAAACCTTTCTGTGAAGGCTTCCGAGAGGCACTACTCCTCCTGCCCCTTGGCATCTGGCACCTGAGGCCATTTCCTGATTATAGCTTCTAAACTCCTGTTCCCTTTGTGCTGATCTCTTTGTCTGGGTTGAGCCTGTGTTTGTGTAATTGCAGAGTCCTGTTGCTGTGTGACCCCCCCCTCTCCTCCCATCACTCCAGTTAAGGTTCCCTCTGGATTACGTTCCTCTCTCTGTAGCCAGGTGAAACTTTTGTGTCACATGACCGATACTGCAACAGGTGCAGGTGGGAGGGGTAGATGGTAACACAGTGGTTAACCTCTTCCTCATCTCATGGGCAGCTTTGTCTACAGGGCGGCTCTATATAATGCATCCGCAATGAATTCTTAGCTGATATGCTGTTTTTTTTTATCAATGTATTTTTTATGTTTTAAAGAGCATATGATGGTGCTGGAATTAGACATTAGCTATGGAAACATTATCTCTTCTTCCCAGGAACTACATCCTAAGCACTGTTTTACCCTTTTTTAGTTATTATACCTTCAGCCTTTTAATAACATAAGGACTACTGTGCTGATTATTAGCAGGATTACAGTCACTTGTGCGTTATATGATATTTGCTATGCTACAGGTTCAGCCCAAGCTGTTGCTTTGTTTAAATAGAAAGTGGAAATTCCTGTTTAGATTGACGCTTTTGAACTCTATTCACAATACAGTATAAGCCAAGTCCAACGCTGCAGGTTTCCCATTGTGCCCGGCTCCTATCCCCTGCTATGCAAAGGTTCCTGTAGTTAGGACAATAGTTATTTTTTCCACGTTGGCAGCCCTTTAACTTTGAACCCCACTAACCTTTAGGAGAAGTTGTTTTTTTTTTTTTTTAAATCAAAGAATGCGTTTCTGACAACAGTAGCCGGCAATGCTTAGAGCTATGAAGTTACAAAGGCTAAGCTTTTACCTGTTACAGGAAAGATATAGAAGGCAAATGTTTCAATGTATTTAATATTTTCTCTATTTTGCATGACAG
The DNA here is from genome assembly GCA_025379985.1 of Phyllomedusa bahiana. NCBI lineage: Eukaryota > Metazoa > Chordata > Amphibia > Anura > Hylidae > Phyllomedusa > Phyllomedusa bahiana. The sequence goes on along the minus strand of JAODAL010006403.1, from coordinate 113,640 downwards.
CAGACACATCGATCAATCACGGGAATCAACCCTTTCTAGGAGACGCAAATACAGTTCATGGCAGACACTTTTATTGTGCCCCATGGAACAGTCTATCGTTTCCATGCAGCAAAGTGGATATAGATGCTGGTTGCTGTTTTTGTCTGTTAACCGAATAATGAGAATGCTTCATTCATTTACATAACTGACTGTTAGCAGTAAAGATACTCATCACATCCACACAAGTTATACTTTGCATTTCGGTTTTCAGTTAGTACTACAACCAGTTTTCTCTGTAAGGTTTTGAGTGTAAAACAACACTAATCCACACAAGATAAAAATAGCATAATTACCTATATTGACTAGGTGTAGAAGGTGGAATATACCTGGGGATATGTTTGCAAAAGAATCACTAACACGTCATTGTACTGCGAAATAATGCTATAGGCATGCACTTCACTAAAACTAGTAATGACAAATGAAAATAATGCACCAGAAATAAAAAGAGAAACAATTTTTCGATCCAGCACACCCGAGGGTGTGAATTTTTTTTTCATATATATAAAAATTAACAATTGTAATTCATATTTGTTAGAAAAGAAAATGTGGGGTATACATGCCCGTTGCATCAGGCTCAAAATAAACCGACGCGTTTCGGAGAGAAATCGTTCTTAGTCTTAGCCACACTAAGGCTAGGTTCACACGGCTTAACTGCGGGATGTAATTACGTCCCGCAACTACGCCGTGTGGCCGGGGGAGGGGCGGGAGCGGGAGAGGGAGCGGGGGGCCGGCACTTCGCCGGCCCATAGACAATCACTGCTAGCGGCACGTATACGCCGCTAGAAAGTGACATGTCAATTATCTCCCCGCCCGGCGGATTCGCCGGGCGGTGAGAGGAGACGTAATCCATAGTTCTCTATGAGAACTGTGGATTACCGTAATGAATGGGCCATTTTCAGCCCGTAATTTGCGCACTTCGGCGCGTAATTACGGACCGAAATACGGCCCATTTTAAGCCGTGTGAACATGGACTTAGACTAAGGAGGTTTTTTGTCCGAAACGCGTTGGATTTTTTTGCCTGTTGCAAGGAGCATGTATACCCCACGTGTGCTTATTTTTCTTTTTTTTAAACAAATATGACTTAAAAATGTAAATTTTTATATAAAAAAAACATTTTTCACATCCTCAGGGGTGCTGGATCAAAAAATAGTTTCTCTTTGGACTGTTTACATATGCCCTCCTGCCTAAGGACCGGATCTGAGCACCCCATTTATCTGCTTGGTATACACAGCATGTGAAGAGTCGGAGAGCTGTATCTTTCAATGTACCTGGTGGAAATGTCAGAAATCTACAAAATTCGGCATACACTTATGTCTTGGGCAGATATGTAAATAACAACAGGTGTGGTCTGATTAGACCCTGGGGGCGACATGTATGAACGGGACTGCTCTAGTTAAATAGACGCCAGACTTCAAAGCCTCCAATATCAGGTGCATTACAAAGCGCCTGCAGCAGTTTGTAATCCGCCTGAGATTGGGGACATGCTGGAGGCGGGGTGCACTATACTGTACGAAGCAGGGGCGTAACTACCAGGGTAGCAGACGTAGCAACTGCCCCGGGGCCCGTGCACTTAGGGGACCCGCGCCCCGGGGCAGCTACTACCGCGTCTGCTACCCCGGTAATGCCGCTCCTGGGCCCACCGACAGTGAACATAACAGTACACTGCGGCGGGCGGGGAGCTGAGGGGCCCGGCGCATCCCGCCTCTGAACGCCCGGGCCCTCCAGCCCAAGCGTTCAGAGGAAGCGCTGCCCAGAGATAGCAGAGCGGAGCGACGATCCGCTCTGCTACTTCCCCTGCCGGCTTTCTGTGATTACGTGGGCACGCGCGGTGACGTCGGATCACCTCGCCGCCCGCGCTCAGCAGAGAGGCTGCAGCGCGGCGCATCGGGGGAGCGTGGACCGAGGTCAGTAAGGGATTTCTTATTTTACCTACCCCTAAGTCTGTCTATATACCCCATGACTTCCTGTATACCCCCCTGACTGCCTGTATATCCCCAAGCCTGCCTATATACCCCCGACCTGCCTGTATATACCCTTAAGCCTGCCTGTATACCCCCCTGTCTGCCTATATATCCCTAAGGCTGCCTGTATACCCCCCTGCCTGCCTATATACCCCTAAGCCTGCCTATATACCCCCCCTGACTGCTTGTATACCCCCAAGCCTGCCTATATACCCCCAAGCCTGCCTATATATCCCCAAGCCTGCCTGTATACCCCCAAGCCTGCCTATATACGCCCTGCCTGCCTATATACCACCTACGCCTGCCTTTATACCCCCCCCCAGCCTGTCTTTATACCCCCCCAGCCTGCCTATATAGCCCCCTAAGCCCTGCCTATATAGCTCTAAGTCTGCCTGCCTGAATAGCCCTATAGCCCCCCTGAAGCCTGTCTGCCTATATAGCCCCTATAGCCCCCTAAGCCTGCCTACCTATTATAGCCCCGAAGCTGCCTGTCTACTTTATGGGGCCCTTTAGCTACCTAAACCCTACCTATATGGCCCCTATAGCCCACCTAACCCCTGTCTACCTATATGGCTCCCTCTAGCTATCTAAACCCTGCCTGCCTATATGGGGACTCTATTGCTTACCTAAACCTTGCCTATCTGGGGCCCCATATAGCCTATCTAAACCCTGCCTGCCTAAATGGACCCCATATAGCCAGGGGGCAGGTGCTGGAAAAGTCAGGATTCTAAGATATTTGTGTCTAAATCTCCAGGGACAAGTGGTCGGGAGACGTCATCATGGCAGTCTGGACTGGATGCAGAACAAAAGGGAAAGTCAACGACTGGTCAGAGAAAAGTCACCTGTGAGTCACAAGATGTAACTACACTGTAATCATTTATATGTCTACTGTATGATGGTTATATACAGTCTGCAGAGCCTGTGTACACTAGTATATACCACTATATGGCGGTACTACTGGTCTTTGTGTACTGATCAGTAATAGTGTAGGGGTATTATTCAGTCACTTTGTGGTCGTGTTCTGGCGGTATAATCAGGTCCTTATGTAGTAGCGTTATTGGTAACATTTAGTAATGCTGGTCTTGGTATAGTGGGATTAGATTGGTAGCTGTATGATGGTGATATGTATGGTGAGGTATTTGCCCCTTGTATTATCTAACAGCATGTCCTGGTAAATGGTCGTGGTCAGGGAGGTGGGCAATATAAATATATTGCATTATTGCGTTAGGGAGCGCTGTCTCGTTTTTGTTTTTTCTCTAACACTAATACTAAGTTTTCCTCCTTCCGGGCTGAGCGCCGTCCTCTTCTGCGCCGTCTTCCTCCGACACTGGCGGCGTGACGTCATCAACAAAAGGCCTCCATACTCAAACCCCACCGTTGGATTCCACACAGAACTAACCAAGGTTTATTGTTCACAACACCACTGCAAACAAAAGCGATGTGACTAGCTAGCAATGGCGGAATACAGGGGCGTAACTAGAGACGCCTGGGCTCCAAAGCAAACTTTTGGATGGGGCCCCCTCCGCAATTACGCCAGGTGTTTGAGAGTTGCGCTAATACGTGCCCACCGGCCCCATTGACATGTTACTTATCTCCCTGTGCATACAATACGATCGTATAGTACGTGCAGGGAGGGGGGGCAAGGCGTAATCCATAGTTCTCGGCATTTCGCCGACTATTAAGCGCAGTACACTGGGCGGGGGTTCTGGACAGGGGGGACCTGTATGGGGGGCCTATAAGGAGGGCTGGGAGGCCTGGAGGGAGGTCCTTGACAGGGGGGTCCTGTACGTGGGGCCCGGACAGGAGGGCGGCCGGTATGGGGGCTTGGGGTCTAGGGGGCCTGTATAGGGGTCCAGGGGGCCTGTATGGCAGCTGTGGGGCCTGGGGCTCCAGGGGGGGGGTGTATGGGGACCTGGGGCTCCAGGGGGGGCTGTGGGACCTGGGGCCCAGGGGGGGGCTGTATGGGGGCCTGGGGCTCCAGGGGGGGCCTGTATAGATGTCCAGGGGAACCTGTATGGGGCCTAGGACTCCAGGGGAGGCTGTATGGGGGGCCTGTATAGGGGTCCAGGGGGACCTGTATGGGGGCATGGGGCTCCAGGGGGGGCTGTATGGGGGCCTGTAAAAAGATCCAGGGGGACCAGTATGGGGCTTAGGGCTCCAGGGGAGGCTGTATGGGGGCCTGGGGCTCCAGGGGGCTCTATATGGGGCCTGGGGCTCCAGAGGGACTCTGTATGGGGGCCTGTATAGGGCTCCAGGGAGGCTCTGTATGGGGGCTCTGTGAGGCCTGTAAGATTTATACACAAAGAGGAGCTGCCCTGTGTGCTGAGAGGCCCGGCCCCGAGTCACATATCAGCACATAGAGAGGTTTCCTTACACTTACTTGTTCAGTGACTGCAGGGCCCTCCCTCTCTCTGCGCACGGGCTTTCCTCTGCAGCCGGGATGATGTCACCATTCAGCTCTGTGAGGCCCCGCCCCCTGGGTGTGCCTCACTGATGTCATCTGTAATCCCGGCTGCAGACACAGAGGGGGGGCCCGGAGGAAGCAGTAAGGAAACCTCTCTATATGCAGATATGTGACTCAGGGCCGCACAGCGCGCCCCCCGGTTTCACATTTATCTCCGGGCCCCAGAGCAGGCGCAGGAGTGCGAATCACAGGGGGAGCAGACATATCAGCAGCGGGCCCCTTTAAGGACCCGGGCCCCGTAGCAGCTGCTATGTCAGCTCCCCCTGTAGTTACGCCCCTGTCCCCAGTATTGCAATTACCTTCGTTCTCTTACAACACCACGATGTAATGTTGACGTGGGATCCTCCAAAATGGGTATTTAATCACTTTTCTAAATATATGTCATTAAAAAAGTGAAGACTGTGAGATCTACAGCATTGCTCAGTCAGTCCCCCTTAGTTTCCTGAAAGTTTACATTAGACTCGACCAGGACACTGACAGGAGCTGATCTGGCCACGCTTGCGTGTTTGCACTTCTTATCTGATGACAGGGACCATGAGCCAGCTTTGGAGGGACTAGGGAGAAAAGTGCAGTGTTTAAGAGGCTGTCTTCTGTATAAAGAATCCACTGGTTGTAATGTAATTATTTGAGTAAACATTGCAGACGCTTCCTTCTTCCTCGCTCTCTGCTCATCCCCCTCCATCTCACCCCTGCAGTCGTTCATGACGCAGCATGCTTTGTTTATATTCTCTCCTGAGCAGATAAGAGGTAAGGAACTCATTTCATGGCAAAACCCCCTTAAGTAGAGGACATCACTACTGATCGGCTACACTGGTCATGTGCCACTCATTTACATCCCCGGTCTTCATTTACATCACAGCTCCGAACAGTGATATAAGCAGTGGCATGTGATGGTGATGTCTGATATGAAGAGAACAAAGGTAAACCAAAGACGAGCGAGAGCCAATGATGGAACGGAGGAGCGGAGGAAGGTGATTATAGGCTTTTTATTTTATTAGGCTGCACTATTATTTAATTTGCTATGAATTGGACAGCCAATTAAGATTCTTTAAAGGCAAACTGTCACATAGTATATGCCCCCCCTTGCTGAGGACAGAACAAGCTAGTGTCAGACCTGCTGTTTCCAGCGCTGTGTCCCTTATTCTGTAAGATGCTGGAGTTTTAGAGTATTTACCCCTCAAATCTTATTCATTAGCAGCTGTTAGCTCCGCCCACCAAAGGCTAGCCACGCCCACTGACCGTTATTCACATGTTTCTACCTATTCAAAGTAATAGGTTTATCAGTTGAGATGGGCAGGGCTAGCCTAAGGTGGGCGGGGATTGAAAATAAATTACTCTTCGAATGACTCTTCTGCCTGAAAACTGCAGATTTGAGTATTAACTACACGAAAACTACAGCATCTTACAGAATAAGAGACACAGCGCTGGAAACAGCAGGTCTGACTCTACCTTGTTCTGTCCTCAGCCAGGGGGGCAAAAACTATGTGACAGGTTCCCTTTAAGGATTTTTGTCTATTATATATAAAAATCTGTGATTTCGAATTTTTGTTGTATAACATCATGTCTAATAAAGAGAGCAAGTACTCTCGAAAGCTAATCAGCAAATATACTCAGTTTGCCTCTACGGGTATGTTCACATGATGTACTGCGGCGCAGTACATTGTGTATTTCGGGAGCTCGCGCTAATACGCGTGCACTTCCATGGCGCGGAGGGTTCGGCAGCCTGCCGGCCCCATTGACATTTATTACTTGCGGCGCGTATTCGCCGTGAATACTTGACATGTCACTTATCTTCCCGTGTGTACAATACGATCGTATTGTACGAGTGGAGAGAGGAGGCGTTCTCATAGAGAACTATTGATTACCGTAATTTCGGCGCGCATCTCGCCCGTATTAAAACACAAACATGCGGCGAAATGCGCGGCGAAATTGCGCCATGTGAACATACCCTAAAAGGTATCACCTGCCATCTTAACTCTTCTGTGCCCAACTGTATCTCATCTTGTCTACAGAAGGCCCAGCAGGATATTAGAGCCTCTTTTCAAGTGTACAGTTTTCCACAGTAAACTGTAATATTGTAATTAATTAAAGAAATCATTACATTCACAGATATAAAGTTTTATTTGATTGCAACAGCTCCTTCTTGGTGCATTATTTATCAGTTAATTATTATTATTATTATTTATTTTAAAGCGCCATTAATTCCAGGGCGCTGTACATTCGAGGGGGTTACATACATAACATAAATCAAACGAGTACAGTGATAAGGGATAATGACAATTGGCATGACAGAGGGAGAGAGGACCCTACCCGCGAGGGCTTACAATCTACAAGGAGGGGGAAAGAGACAGGAGGTGAGGGGCAGACATGTCTGTGGAGGAAGTAGTGACAAGTTTAGTGAAGGTTATAGGCAAGCATGAAGAAATGGGTTTTCAGGTTGCTTTTGAAGCTGGTCAAAGTGGAGGAGAGTCTGAGGTGTTGGGGCAGTGAGTTCCAGAGTGTGGGTGAAGCACAGGAGAAGTCTTGGAGACGGTTGTGTGAGGAGCTGATAAGGGGAGAGCAGAGGAGAAGGTCCTGTGAGGAGCGGAGATTGCGTGGGGGGAGATATTTGGAAATTAGGGCAGAGATGTATGGAGGGGAGAGGTCATGGAGAGCCTTGTAGGTCATGGTTAGTAGCTTGAAATGAATTCGCTGGGCAATGGGAAGCCAGTGAAGGGATTGGCAGAGGTGAGAGGCAGAGGAGTAGCGAGGAGAGAGGTGGATAAGACGGGCAGCAGAGTTAAGGATGGATTGGAGGGGAGCGAGTGTATCAGTGTATTAATAAAAAATATATATCTTTTTTTTGTGTTTTTATTCTATGGTTCTAACCAGCTTATTTAAATGTAACAGTAATCACTAACAATCAACATCCAGACTAATTGCACAAAAACACCACCAATATAATGAATTGCTTAGCTTTCAAACTTGATTAACATTGACATAAAAGAATGGTCATTATTAGTGAGTAACTGCTGCAGATCTGACATGAAAATTTTCAAAGACATCACTGTACAATCAAAATTGCAATGAGAAATGATGTCATATGTCTAATGATTGCACTGATGGAAGTGACAAAGAAAGTTGCTGCATTTAAACGCAGCTTTAATAAGAATGAGTCCAGGGGCGAAATAGAATAAAAAGGATCTCAGAATTCTAGCTTAGTAGAAGTTTTTTTTATTTCATTACTGGTCAATAATGGCTTGTACACAGTCTAGTCACATTATCATGATCACCAGCTAATATCCAGAGTAACAGCTGTGTAAAGCAAGGACAGCAGCTAGACAAGTTGGGAGTGACTCAATAAGGCCCTGATAAGTTATTACCAGTATCTGAAGCCATACTGACTGCAATACATCCCACGGCTGCTGGAGGGTGTGTGGGAGAGAGTCCATAGAGCATACTCGACAATCGCAGTGTTCCCACAGATGCTTGATTGGGTTCAAGTCTAGGTAATGAGGGGTCTAGGGTAGTACATGGAAGTCTTGCTTATACTCTTCCAACCAATAGTGGACATCTCCAGCATGTGACATGTTGCACTGTCTTGCTGGAATCCACCCCAGGGAAGACAATCAGCATGTACAGTATGTGAATGCAAGGATGGATTCATACCCATATTGAGAGTGCTTTCCAAATGGATGAGAAAGACCAAAGAATACCCAAGAAAAAAAATCTATGGACCATGGTATTGCTATCACAAGATTGTATTCTTCCAGCAACAGTTGCAGGGAGTTTCTCATCTGACTCACCAATGTCCATCCACAAAACATAACAGAAAAGGCAAACCTTTACCAATTAGCAGAGATCCAATTCCGATACTGAAAATTGGAGCCGATCTGCTGATGTAACTTTGCTAGCAAAGGTGCAATAACCATCCATCTGCTTCAGAACCCCATTTGCAGTAGAGTTGACTGAACTGTTTCAAAAAACACATCTGATAGCTGCCTGGATCATTTTGACATTAAGTTGCTCCACTTTAGCATGTTGTATTGGTTGCCCTTATACATCTTCATAGCCAGTGTTCACCTCTCACATTAATGGTGCTCCACAGCTTTCACATCTCTTATTCATAGTGGTGCCATATGTCCACTCCTCAGACACTTTCACCAAAGCAGCATGTGAACAGCTTGCAAACTGCACAGATTCAGAAATACTGCAAGTCTTAGCTAATAATCATCTTTTTTTGCAACTCCGATAAATGGCTCTTTTAATTCCTTCGTTATGTCATTCTCAACTAAGCAGATAAAGGGCCTGGAGTTGATTTGAGGTGTGGTGCTTGGATTTGTAAGATATTGCTGTGAAGAAAACATGCGGTCGAAAGGGCCCCCCATGCAGGTGAAACAAGCATCAGTTCCCTTAAGCTGCTGGAATAAGCAAGCAAGTCCACCCTGAGGAAAATTCCTACAAATATTTAGGGGATATTTGGTACCAAACCATGAGAAAAGAAAGCAACGATGCTGGAAAACTCATTCCTCAATGTACAACTAAAAAAAAAACTCTTGATGCTCACTGTAGACAACAGTGGTGGATAATCGCAGAGTAATTTCCATGGTGAAGAGAAACCCCTTCACAACAGCCAACCAAGTGAGCAACACTCTCCAGAATGTAGGTGTATAAATATCCAAAATCTACCATAAAGAGAAAACTGCATGAAAGTAAACACAGAGGGTTCAGTGCACAGTGCAAGACACTCAAGCCTCAAGAATAAAAAGGCTATTAATTGGAGTTTGCAAAAGAAAAAAACAACTAAAAAACCCAGCACAGTTCTGGAAGAACATTCTTTGGACAGATGAAACCAAGATCAACCTCTACCAGAATGATGGAAAGATAAAAGGTATGGCGAAGGCGTGGTACAGCTCATGATCCAAAGCATACCACATCATCTGTAAAACACGTTTTCTTCTTTGCCCAGAGAACCCCTTTAAAAGTAATAATAATAGACGGCGCTACACAAAGAAAGACAGACGAAACAAATCTTCCAAACCTGGAATCAATTTATTGCCCTCCTTCCAACACACATTAAAACAAAACTAAAACATTGTCTTGAATTTACCACATGCATGTGGTAATTGCAAGGAACCTCTTTAATCCAATAAAATGGTCTACTACTGACCTAAAAGTGTCTGCATCTCCTCTGGTTCTATTCGGGTACACTGGATGTCCCGCCGCGGGTGAGTCTCCCATGTTTGTCCTCCTCCTCTTCCCCTGTCTCTTCCTTTTCCTTTTCATTTGTATGTCATGTAAATTTTGTTCTTCCCCTCTGATTGATGTGCTGACACGATGCAAAGAGCGCATTATAGAAGATATGGACTTTACCGCTTTCAGAGTTGACCCATAACAATGGATCCAACACCGAAGTTTAAAAACGACTAATAAGGTCGCCTCCTACATATGTTGAACCTCTCTATGATTCATGTCTAATCGCAACTGTACCATTTTGTTTTACAAGTGTCAACCTGATCTTTTTCTCTGTATAGATTTGTTGAATATGGCTTGTACGCCATAGGCTTTTTTAAATTGGAAAATGTTCTCTTCTTCAAATAAAAACATTGTTGGAAAAAATTAAAATCGGAGCACTGAGCAACTTATTGCAGTTTTAGTGACTCTATGCAAAATAATTGTTTTACGATCGTAAATTATCAAGGGTAAACAGCTGTACAAATTTATGATCAGTCATAGCGCTACATATCCCATTTACTTACAAGATTTGACTATCTGACAAATGAATGTTGATCGTTCACCGAGCTGATCACAGGGCCTTTTACATGGGTCAGTAATCGGAAAAGCATGATCGCTTGGTCAATGATCAGCCTGTTTTAAAGGTTCTCCACTCAAACCTCCTACTTGATAGAAGAGTCCCTTGACAAAAAGTTGATTATTAAAGGGGTTGTCTCGCTACAATGATTGGGTTTTAATTAAAAGATCTTTAATTTAAAACACAGCAGCTTTGCAATATTGTTCATTAACAAATTGTCATAATGATTTGAGTAGCCCCCATGCTAGATTCACTTACATCATTCTCATTTTCCTATATGCAGCGGACGTTTGATCCATTATCTTACCGGCTGTGGCAGGTCTGTATGACTATTAAGGTCTACAGGCGAGAGCCTCCGCACAGAATGCTTCTGTGGTGGAGGGAAGGGGGGAGGGAGGATCTGGTTCTCTATGTCCGTGCTCCTGGTATTAACCCTGGTGTGTGCCTTGCGTCCTCTGCTCTCTACCGGATAGATGTGACAGCAGTGACCCGTCTGTCACTATAACAATGATATGTCTGTGGAGCTCGAACTAAATAATTAATGACTTATCACCAGATTCAGGGGAGGTTAGATGAACCAGTTCATGTGGTGCTGGTTACGTAGGAGCACATCCTGAGTACCAATTTGCGTTGTCTGTGTTTGTTCTGAGAGGGTTTGTTTGTTGTTGCTGGAGATGTGGAGATTGTAAGTAAGCAGAGGGTATAGGAACACTTGCATCCCTCTGTTCTGCTATTAGCAATCATAGACCTCTCTAGGCAGGCACACACAGGGTTAACTCTGGCAGCAATCCCCCTGCCCCCCCCTGCTGGAGAGAAGTTACAGGTGGGTAGCTGTCTGTGTGCTGAGGGGAGGGGAGAAGAGGGAGGAGGAGAGGCAGACAAGCTAGCACGCCCCTCAATTCAACTCCCATTCACAGACAGAGGCTGAAAGCTATTAATGAGACAACTCCTTTAAGTTTATTCGCCCATGGGACCCCCACCATTCAGCTGTAATTTGTAAGAATTTCTCGTAATAAGAGTTTAATTTCCTGCAGAACCACCACAGAGGAAATTAGGCATTACATAGTGCTCATTTAAATCAATGAATTGTCTGTATAATGCAGGTGAGGATGAGTCCTCCATAGCGATAGACACTTTTCATAACTGCTTATTGCCGGCGTAATCGCGGGAACGGATTTCGCCCCGCAATTACGCCGGCAGCCATGCAGCGGGGCGGGGGGCCGGCCCCATAGACTATTATTATCTACGGCGCGTACGCGCCGTAAATAATGTGCATGTCCCTTTTTCCCCCGCGGCGGATTCGCCGAGCGGGGAGGAGAGACGGAATCCATAGTTCTCTATGGCCCCGTTCACATGGCTTATTCACGCCGGATTTGCGAGCCGGATTGCGCTCGCAATTCCGGCGTGAATAAGGGGCGGTATGCGGGCGGGGCGGGAGTGTGGCGGGGGAGCAGCCCGCCGGCCCCATAGACAATGCATTATCTACGGCGCGTCCGCACCGTAAATAATGTACATGTCACTTTCTCCCCGCCCGGCGGATTCGCCGAGCGGGGAGGAGAGACGGAATCCACTGTTCTCTATGAGAGCAGTGGATTACCGTAATTACTCCGTACTGCAGCGCAAATCCGGCACGGAGTACGGTGCCACTCCGCGGACAAATAAGCTGTGTGAACACAGCCTATGAGAATTGTGGATTACCGTAATGACTGAGACGGATTGGAGCCATACTGCAGCGCAAATACGGCGCGCAGTACGGCTCCAATCCGCGCCCAAATAAGCCGTGTGAACGAGGCCTAACTTTACATATTTTCTAAGTTGGCTTTATGCCACTAACTGCATTCAAAATTTGGATAATTCTTTGGCACACGGCGACACTAAGGGAGACATGTCAGAAAAGAAGCACCGCCACACTAGTTTTAAGGTGCATTAAATGAGTATATAGTGCACCTGAATAAATGAATGAACCTGTCAATATTCTGTCGGCTTGTATACCTCGCATAGCAAAATGTAGGCGCATATCATATCATTGCTAGCATATTTGATGCACCTACTTTAGGCGCATTCAAATATGTCGTGCCTGGTGTATAATGCGCCTAGATTTGATGCAGGACAGTTCATTTATATAGATAATAGGGCGTCAACAGTTTTTTTCTGCAACATACACCCAAAAAAGGCACAGCCCCAATGGGACATGTCAACCTAAGTCACACACCTTTTACAGAGGCAACACCCATTTTGTTGGACGAGATGCGGAAATGTCTAGAAACTGTCTAAAACACATAATAAATGTAGTGTAATGCATGTATGCCATTATTTTTTTTTAAAACAAAAATTGGTCAGCACATCCAAGGTAATTTTTTTTTTTTTTTTTAAATGAGTACAGTACAACACAACACAATCTCAGCAGCACTCTACAAGCACTAAAAACAGTCAAAGGGAACATAGGATTTAAAAAAATAAAAAAAAGCATTTCTGCCACTTTAAAATACATGAAAATTTGAGGTTCTTAGTGTATATTTTTAATCAAAACTGTAATTGCCCATCTACCACGACAAAGGTTTTTTAGTGCTTGTAGAGTGCTGCTGATATTGTATTGTGTTTGCGCCATTACGTTTTGGCACAAATTGTTCAAGAATTTTAGTGCAACTGCATTAATAAATGTGTCCCAGTGTTTCTTATTTTGGATGTAGCTCCTTTTCTTACACGGCTTTATAATAGGATTACCAGGTCCACATATTTTTAACTAGACAGATTTTTACACCATGTTATACTATTCTGAACATTAAATATCTATGGAAAACAAGTAACACTTGTGTGAACATGGGCTATGAACTGAACAAGCAAAGATTATAACCATGCCCCTGGAGGGGTGGGGGGAGGGTGACCTGGTCATAAAATTGAGATGAACAGGGATAGTGGCCCTAGTTATCTCCAGACTGCAAACACTTTACTATTCTGCAGGGTATGAGCACACAAACCTCCTTTATATTGCTAGCTTTGGCTTTTCATCATGTGAAATGTAAATTTTAAGAAAATATTAATCTAGAATATTAATCTAGGTTACTATAACTATAGTAGCATAAATTATTCCAGCAATACTAACTTGAATATATTACTCATAACACTTGCAGCCTTAGTACTTTCATAACTGAGATATAGTATCATCACATAAAGTTAGCTGAAGTGACACTATACACTATATACACAGTAAAGTTAGTATGACCACTTCCTATTTTTAGCATTGGTGGCTAATTAAAGAAATCACGTGTGGTTAGCTGGCCTAGTGGGTGTGTAAGGTGTGTAATAGACTGTTTGCACACTTATCCCTCTCTGTCTAGGCCAAAAGGGCAATTTATCAGTTATAAAAAGGGGATGATTATTGGCTTTTGAGTCAACAGTCGCAGTGTTTCTGTACCAGCGCTGATTTTCAACTTATCACACTTTGATTTGAACTGTGGTGAAAGTGTATCGTTAATGGAAAAAAGGGACCATTACAAATAGGCGATGTGGAACCACGTGCCATTGATGTGAGAGGCAAAGGTCCGTTAAAAAGTGCACTAGGGTGGACCGACATGCTATAAAAGAGCAGGTCACCACCAAGATCAATAAGAGGGCTACGAGATGGGTGTCTAAAGCAACAGTTCAGCGAACCTTAAAGGGGTTGTCTCACTACAAAGAAGTGGGGAACAGTAAGGTTATGTTCACACGGCTTATTCTGGGACGCATTTCGCCACGTATTGAGAGTGTACTGCGCGCTAATACAAGCAAAATGCACCCCAATCATTACGGTAATCCACAGTTCTCATAGAGAACTATGGATAACACCTCTAACGGGCGTACAATACGATAATTGACATGTCATTTATTCACGGCGCTTACGCGCCACGAGTAATGACGGTCTGTGGGGATCGACGCAAGCTCCCGAAGTCCCGGCGTAACTGCGGGGTGCACTGTACGCCCTGCAATTAGCCGTGTGAACATAGCCTAAATGAAGAAGTTTTTAAAATAGATAGCTTTATTATTGAGGAGATAAAAGTGATCTTATCAGCCCTGAGTGCACTCAGGTTTCTCTAGGTTACTGACCTGCTCTGCCCTGCTCTCCTGCTGTTTGTATTATCTGATAGGACGGACAATGTCATCACACAGAGCGCACACAGAACTGTAGGCAATTTGAGTGTTATCTGATCTAACAAACAAAGGAAGCTAATTCATTTTGTTTACTTTAGCTCTGAAGCTTTTCTGGACTATAGATAAACATCTCATGCTCTCATGTCAGAGTAATTAGCAGACCTTTGAATATGAAGCTGATATGCTAATCATCCACAGCCTGACCAGGGAGAGACAGGATGCATGAATGAAAGCTGTTTTTGCCTCCATGAAACAGTGTGCTGAGACAACCCTTTTAAAGGTATGTTAACACAGCTGATTTTCAGTGTCAAAATCAGCTTCAAATCCTCGTCTGAAAATGCTTCATGTGCAGAGGTTTTCAACTTTAAATGGAGCATAGCACAGGGAGCAACAGCATGGTGAGCCACATCGAAGGTAAAAACATCACATGGAGCAGCAGTATGGAGTATAAACATCACATAGAGCAACAGAGCAGTACAGGGGTTAAACATCACTGGCAGCAGCAGAACAGTACATGGAATAGTACGGGGGTTAAATGTCATGAGTAGAAACAGTATGTGGTTAAACATTACGGGGAGTAGATTTTCAGTGTGGAAACACCTCACAATATACGCCATACTTTGTGTGAGACATTTTCGCGGCGAAAATCCAATTCCCATTTATTCCTATGGGCATTTTACTCATTTAACACGCCTCAAGAATTGCAGGAAACCTGCGGAAAAACTGCATCATGTTAACTACGACACAGTTTTTCATAGGAATCAATGGAAATGAACTGGTGGAGGTTTCTAGGCATTTTGGCTGTGGAAAAGTGCCAACAACAGCATCCAAATCAGTCACGTAAACATACCTTAAAGGCATTTGGGACTCCGAGGCAGAGGAATGGTCACTGCACTTCTGCTAATCAAGTTACATCATCAGAAAAGGTTTGAATTTTAAAGTATTGGAACTGGACCCTCACTGATTGGTAGAGTTACGTCTTCTGCTTCAATGAAAGGATGGACGTCGGTGTGGCAGACAAGAAACAACAGTGAACAAACATACTGCAACCATTGCTGGAAGAATACAAGCTGGTGGTAGCAGAAATATAGTCTGGGGAATGTTTTTGTAGCATTCTCTGGGCCACTCATCTATGTGCAAGGCACTCTCAACAGATTTAAGTATGAATCAACCTTACATCCATGCATGCTGATTGCCTTCCTTGGGGCGGATGGAATCTTTTAACAAGACAATACAACTAGAAATGTCTGACATTGGTTGGAATAGCGTGACTAAAACTTCCAAGTACCACCCTGGCCCCCCAATTCCCAAGACTTTAAACCAATAAAAGGGGTTTTGCCAGGCCCGGTGCCTTACTGCTAAGAAGCAAAAGTAAAAAAAGGGTCACAGCTGGCTGAAAAGAGAGAGAGGACACCCCAAAAGCACAGAGCTTACATAAGGGATCGTGTGTAAGGGTTCATTTTTTTCAAATTACCCCAACCTACAACTAGTGGTTCTGATACAAAAGAAAAACCCCTTTTCCCCCAACGCAGCTTGAAAGCTTCTTCATTTTTCCGGTCATCAGATAAAGAGGGATCTCTCAGATAATCACATACAACTATTGGTTCTGTATAAAAAGACAACATTTTTTTTCCCCATCCCTTGAAAGCTTCTTCAGCTCCCTTTCATCAGATAAGAAATGGCTCGGGGCAAGCCCGGCCGGCCTCTTGCAGGTCGTTTTTAAATTTCCCAAGCTTTTAATTTAACAAGGGCAGGTAAGGGGGCCTGTACTCTCTCAGGCGGGCAATTTTTGTAACCCAAAATTTATTTAAAAAAGGGAAATTAAATCCCCAAATTTTTGGAGGATCCCCCCGTCAACATTAAATCGGAAAAACCCCTTTAAAGCACGGGGGGGACCACCCCGATAAAATTCATTTATAGTTTCCCCCCCCATGGCCCTTTCCCGCAGCTTTTGGATCCCAATCACATGGCCCAACTACTTGTACCAACCTCCAGGACCCATTGCGGTAACTGAAAACCTTTTGTAGCGGCTTGGGGGGGGCCCCTTTTAAGGGAAATCAATTTAAAAAAAGAAATCCCTTTTTTAAATTGGGACTTTTCCCTTTTACTTCCCCTGGTAATGGGTTCTTTCCTTAAAGGGGTATGCATTCCCAGGGTTTTCAGAAAACTGGAAAGTGAAGCAAGAAGACAGAAAAAATTTTCAACATGTACTCTTTTAAACTGCCCATTTTGTCAAGATACACCCTTTTTATCATTTCATGATGTAGGGGGGGGGCCTGATGAGTCAAAATTCTCTCGAAATGAATGTTTCCCCGGGCCCGTCCCCTTTTGTTAAATCAACAAAATTTAAAAGTTAAAGCAATTGATGTTTACATGCCCCCAAGGGTCGGGTTTCAAATTTGACCAATGCTGAAATCAATGGGGGTCCCAGTTATTGAAAGGAAAACTTTCCCTCTCATATTTTCCCTGTTTGGTCTTTAGCCATGAAAATTTACCATATGGTCATTCTTTTATGGCATCCTGATAAATAGCTACAGCAAATGAGTCAATGGAAGGGTTTTCGAAGTTTTTTGCCCCCCAAGCAAATTAGTTTTTCGTACGAAAATTTTAAAATGCTTTTAAAATAATATTCCAAGAACTGGATTTACCCGGTTAACATCAAACCATGTCAAGAACAGGGTGTGTATATTTAACACAAAAAGATTTTCCCCAAAACTGCAAAAATACATGTCCACAATACTTGCCAACAACCCCAAATTTTTGGGGGGACGACCCCAGCGAAAACCGGGCCCAAAAAAAAAGGGCGGGGTTTTTAAAAGTTTTGCCCTAATTTTGTCCTTTTTGGGATTGTTTCTAAATCATTTTAAGGGTGTTTTTGGGTTTTTGCCCGGGGGGTGGGTTTTAAAGCTTGGATACTGGGGGCGAAATGTCCCATTAGGGGGGGCGCCTTTTTGTGTGTTTTTCCCAAAAAAAAACTTTTTAAAGGGCCGTATTCTCAATATAAATAAAACGGGTCGAAACCAAGCTAGGTGCTTTAAATAGGGCAGGCATAAACCCTTTTAAATGTGCCTAAAGAAAGGCGCAAAAAATTAGGGGGGGGGGATAAAAATGAGGGCGCTTTGACGCTTTTTTTTTGGTAAAAACGCCAAAAATTAGGCGCTTTAAAAATATGCTTTTAAAAGGGTATCCTTACGCCAGATTTTTGCCATTTTAAATTTATTCAACGCACATCACTAAATTTAATGCCCCTTTAAAAGGGGTTGTATAATTTTTTTAAATGGTTTTAAAGAATAAAGTACATGAAAACAAGCAACTTTGCTTTTGGATTCATTTGAAAAAGCGTTTTTTTTTCCCGGGGAACCCTTATTTTTGTTTTCCCGAAAAACCCCATTTCCCCCATTTTGTTTTCCTCACTCAGAATAAGGGACGGGCAACAACTTCATTGGTCCATTAACAGCCCCATCACCACTGCCCCTTTGCTTCTACAATCGAAAACAGAAAAATTTGCTTGGTGCCTTAAGCTCCTGCTGTAAACATAGAAGGAAACAGATCTTGCTCTGGAGTTTCAGGAAAACACCCAAAACTGATGAAGCAATACAACCCCTTTAAAACGGGCCGTGGAACGAAAAATTTTCGACTTTTCCCTGGGGTTTTTTTTCAAATTTGGGTTAAATACTTTTTATTTGTTTTTACTTAATACTTTTTCTATACTTTTTCTTTTTTTTTTTGGGGGGCTTTTCCTAAATTTAATTTTTTAAAGGGTGTTTTTGGGAAAGGGGGGTTAAATTTTGGGGCAATTGTGGGGGTTTTACATACTGTACTTCAAAAACTTTCCTTTTCCCTATAACCCCTTTAATTTTAAAATAAATAAACCTTTTTTTCAGGTATCGGGTAAAGTTTTTCCTGTTCACAAAAAATCCCAAAAAAAGGCAGTTTTAAAATTTGGGGCCATTTTGCCTTCTAAATTTTCTGAAAATTTGGCCAGTTTTGGCAACTTTTAAATTTTTTCATTAAAGGGGTATTATCTCCAAAAGACCTTTTTAAAATTTATCGTAGGCTAGGGCCTTAAAATTCTGATGGTTTGGCCCCCCATTTTTTTGGCCCTTTTCCCAGAAATTTGCCTCCGAAAGAATTGTCTCAAATGGGACCGGGTTTGCACTTGCCCGTGATCCCATTCGCCAAAAGGGAGTTTAAACCGGGTGAGTGGTGTTTTTTCGTTTTTATTTTTTAAACTAAACTTTTGAAAAAGAATAGGATTTGGGTGGGAAAAGGCGACCAGCTCTCCATTCTGAGCAAAACTTTTGGAGTCCATTCCCGACAGAGGTGGGAGCCATACCTATCAGACTGATGGCTTATCCTATTGATATACCATCAAAGTCTACAGTGGGAACACCCCTTTAAGAGGCATTAATAAACTTTACAACCTTTTTCCGTTTTTCCCCGGGTACAGTAGTATGTTTAAAAGAAATTTAAAACTTATAGTTTTAAGGGGAAAAAAATACAAGAGCCCCATCTAGTTCACCCCTGTTGTCCCTAAGGTTTGACCAAGAAAAGGGCAAAAAACCCCAATGAGGAAAGAAGCCAATTTTTCCCTCTTTTTTGGGGAAAAATTCCCCCCCGGGACCCCAAATTTTACAATTGGAAAAATCCCCGGGAACAATCCCCCCCCTCTCCAAAAACCTAAAACCAAAAAACTTGTTAATTATTACCCCCAGAAAGCATAAAAAACCCTTTTTTAAAACTCTGTTATTAAATTAAACCATGACAATTTCCTTCTGGCAGAAAATTTCCCACAGTCTCACTGCCAAAAGAAAAGAACCCCTTTTCTATTTTTTATGGGGAAAATTTCATAAAAAGACGTAGAGTTTTCCCCCCTTGTTCTATATCAGCCCTGGGTTTTTAAATAAATCTTGGGGGGATCTCTTTATTTGACCTTTGATATTTTTAAAAAACAAAATTTATTATCCCCCCCCCAAAAAAGCCGTTTTTTTTCTAAACTAAATAACCCTAATCTTCAAATTTTTCTGGTTTTGCGTCCCCCACCCCTTTTTTTTTTTTGTTGCCCCCCTTTGTCCCTTTAAGTCTACAATGTCTTTCCTTGAGGTCCCCAAAAAACTGAAAACCAATATTCCATGTTTTGTTAACCAGGACTTGAAAATTGGGAGAATAATTTTTAATATGTGCTCTATCCCTTTTTTTTACCCCTGATCCATTTGCCTTGGCGTGCTGTTGACACGGCTTAAAATTAAGTTTATGCCCGAGGATCCCAAGCCTTCTCCACTTTTATCCAACCTTTTTCCTTTTAACATGTATCTGATTGGGTTTTTCTTCCCCTTTGAAACCCCTTTCATTTATCTGATTAAACCTCATCTGCCATTTCTCTGCCCCGGCCTCCAACTTATCCAATTTTTTTTAAAAACACATTTCCCTATTAGTTTGTTCCTTACAGACTTAGTATTGTTGCAAAGATCGATTTCTTTCGTGCAATTCCGTATAAGATCTTAAAAGAAATGTTAAAAAAGGATAGGGCCCCAAAAATTTATCCTTGGTACCCCCCTGTAAAAAGGCTCCAGTTTTTTGAGTTCTATGCACCGGGGTTAATTTACCAACCTTTTGGTTTTCTATCTCTGAGGCCAGTTGGCTTTACCCCACTTGCCCAAACTAATTTTCCCTCACCACAGGGTCCATAGGCATTATCATTTTAACTTACCAACACTTTTATGTGGCCACCCAGTTTCTCAAATAGGACTTTCACAGAAACCAACCTCAAACGTGATTTCTTTAAGGGTACACCTGTTTCTATCAAGGCAGTTTTTTTAGGGAGCAGGTTTTTTACCCGATTTAAAGTTGTCCTGTCAATTCCACCCACAGTTTTCACTCCAACTATTACAGTAAATTGTTTGTAACGGGTGGCGCCCGGAACCCCAGTCCCGGGTTGGAGGGGCACCACCCCAATGGTTCGCCGCCGACCGGAGGCGGGCCACCGCCGCACCCCCGGTTTGGGCTCGGTGCGGTGGGCGCGCTCACCCCGGCGGGGCCCGGTTCCTATCTTAACCGGCGCGCCTCCTTCGTGGTTTGGGTTGCAGGGTCTATCAGGACTCCCGGCCGGCGCGCGGTCCCCAAAAAATCTAAGGCGCCGCGAGCGGCCACGGGCCAATGCGAAGGATTTTAAGGGGCCAAGTGTGCCAACCGGTATTGGGCTATTGCCGGTTCACTGCCCATTATTTTAGCACCTTTGCCCTTACTGGGGGAAGTCTGTTGGCCCGGATTCTTTTAGTTTTTTGCCATTTCAGCCTTAGGAGAAAGTGTTACCTAGCCTTGTTTCTGACTTTTTACCGGGTGTTGATGTTGTTTACCGGGGGTTTCTCCTTAGCTTCCGTTTTCCTCGACCCACGCATCTTGCCCGGCATGCACTTGTACCACTTTTGCTCTGTCCACAAAACCACGGGAACGTGCCGGCCCTGCCCTGGAACTTCTGCTGTCACCGGCACTTACGAGCATGCCTGGGGACGGTGAATTTTTGCACCCCACGATTATATTCATTGGCCGGGCCCCGCAAAGCAAGGTCACGTCAGGGGGGTGAACGGACCCTGGGTAGGGAACTTTCCCGGCCGCCATGGCTAGGTCACCATCCCGCTTTTGCGGGCGGGACTCTGGTGGGGGAAAAACCGGGGACCTACTTAGATTCCCGTTCACCTGGCGTGGCTTACAACCATCGCCTTAGCAGGGGTGGTACAGTGGATCCACCATTTTCTTCATTTTCCGGGTTTACGTTGGACAAGCAAAAAGATCCGGCCATGGAAATACACGCACAAGGGCCTCTTGCCGGGTTTCTGACGCTGACCTCCCGCCCCCATTTGTGGCTCAGCAGTCACAAAAACAGCATATCGCTTCAGCCGCAAAAAACCAGGCTACTCAGCATTTCTTCTCCGCCATGATTGCAGCAGTTTCCTGGCCGCCCGCTGCTATGGCAAACCCGGACTCCCGGTGGGCTTTCCCGCGCTCCCCGGGTTTCCAGCTCCAAACCCTCCTGCCTGGTTACCACGGGCTCCGTTCTATTCTACTTGCCGGGGACCAAATTTCGATGGGGTCTCCAAGGCCTGGTAGGGGCTTTATCACCCATGCTCCTGCCTATTGAGTTAATGGGCAAACCAAAATTTTTCCTACCCGAAACGGTCCCTTAAGGGTGGGGGGCTTTCGTCTACTAAAAGCCCTTTTCTCCGGGAATGCCCCTGGGGCCTGGGCTTACCACCCCTCTGGGGGGAACAGGGGTCGGGATATTGTCCCAGCTAATACCGGCCTTTTCCATTCCTCACCCGAAGTTTTATCAGGGAGCCGTTTTTTCGACAGGAGGATACCATACCAGGACTTCGTTTCTGCCGAGAAAGTCCTTGCTAAATCCTGCGACAAAGGGGATCTCTTCATTGTAGGCGTTATTGCCGTAGGTTTTATTTTTCCCGCACTTTGGCCTCCGGGAGTTAATTCGTGGAAAAAATGAGGGCGCCGTTGGGGAATTTGCCACATTCAAGAAGGGCCTCTCCAGCAGCCGTCCAAGGATGGTCTATTTCCGCCCCGAGGGATCTCCCGTTCTTCCCTTGAGTGGACCTTATCTCCCTGGGCCCCTTCAGATTGACAAAATTCCCGTTTTTCTCGGAACCGCCACGGGAGGGAAAAACTTCGGCGCAGGAACCGGGTTTTGCAAGCTAGGACCCCCATCGTATTTTTCACATCGTCTCTGGCCCAACAGTAGTAATTTTCAAAAGGGCACCGGCCTCTGTTGCCTCGCCACCTTTGCCGCCGAAAAGTGAACCGATGAGGGGCCAATGGAGGTTGGATCGGGCACGCCAACCTGTCCTTAAACAACCCATCTACAAAAACTGAGCTTATCCCAGGATTGTAGTTTCTGTTGAGGGAGGATTATTTTAGGTCGGTTTATGTGGCAGGTTGCAAGACCATTTTTCCGCCAGATTTCATGACCAATGAGCCTCAGCGTATCCGGGGAGGGAATACGGGCGAAACCTTAGGTTAGTAAGAGAGGCGTTTCCCTTGTTGAGAGCCAAGCCCTCTCCCTCGCTAGGACACCATGGACCGTGATTGTCCGCGGGGCAATGGGGGACTGGTGGGCCCCAGTTTTCAGGTATGCTTCCTGGGTACTTCTGGGTCTGCCGGGGGTAATTTCTTATTGGGACGCTGACCCTGGGTATCCCCAGCATTATCCTCCCTGTTTGGGATCCAAGCCTGAGTGAGAATGCCACTACTCATCTTCACTCGGGTTCCAGTGGGAGGAGATTCTCAAAGGTTACAACATTCGGTTGTGTTCCGAAATCTGGACAGGCCCTGGTCCTTCATAGTTAGGTGGTTCTGCACAAGGAAGACGGGAATTTGCGTTTTCTACTTACTTAAACCCGGTGCCTCCTCGTACATTCTTCCTGGGGTCTTACCGTGGGGCTGCAACGCCACGCTACCAATGCTCGATTTGGGCAGACGGGCCAAAGTTCACTTTTGTTGAGGTGAGGACAACACCTACATGAGAGTGTCAAGTTTCGCTGTTTTAGGTAGTGGCACCTCGCATGGTTTGGCTGGGGTGTAACGCCTTTTTTTTTTCGGGCGTCGCGCCTAAGCCTCTGACAGGGGGCCAACCTGCCTCTGTTCCTGCACCATACCAAGCCTTTCGCAAGGATGTCCTTCTCCGAGGAAAGGCAAGTCTTTGAGACCGTTGGCCGGGACCCTCGACCATACGGGGGGGGGGGGGGGGGAGGAACTGTTTTCTTATTGTCTTCTGCCTGGGGACGTCTCCTCCAAACGTGGCAGGGTTTACCCCATGTCGTAACCTGAGGGGGGGCACCTTGGGATACATGACTATCATATATCAAAGGAGAATCTCCGAGGGGGGTTTTAATCCGCAGGTCCTCCTCTCTGCCGGGGGGCTGGGTTTCTTCTTCCGTGGCGAAGGGAAAGGACGGAAAAGCCTTTATGCGGTCCTTGATAGGACTTCGAGGCAGCTCATACAAAGATCACGGTAAAAGAAACACACATAAGTATGTCACCCCTCATAACACTCCCATATGTCCCCCTCCCGTATCTCATCAACGTGACTTTCCACGGAACTTTTTTGGCGGACCAGTCTTCTAAACGACACGGTTTGCCATAGGGTCTTTACTAAAACTGGAAACATAACTCGGGGCTTTAAAACTTCATACAGGGTTTTTACGTGTGGGCGACGAATGGGTTGGGGGGGGGTTGGAACGTTTCAACACCCGCGTGGGCACTTTGAGTACCTGGTTCATTTTGGCCACTTTCGGGCTCTTGCAATGCCCCGGGGCCGGTCTTCCAAAGGTGAGGTTCGTCAATTCAAAAGGACTTCTTCCGGGGCCTCCTGTACACCATTTGGCGTTTTGGTTGTTTTGTACCTTGACGGGGGGACCCATTTCTGGTATGTTTTTTCCCCCCGGGTCCCTTGAATTTTCCCATCAAGTTCACGTGGGGGCCAGGGTACTCAGAAGAAGGCTCTTAAGGGCCGCCCAAAAGCCTCTATGACAACTTGAGAATGTTTTGGCCTGTTTCATCAAAGCAGAAGCCTTCACTTTTCCCTCGGCTTACATCCATTTCTGGGACAATGGGACTTACAGGCTGGACACCGCGAAGTTTGTCTGGCAGTTCACAATAAGTGGGGCAGCGCCCATGTGGGTCTCCCGAGCCATACAAAGATTTCCTGGAGGTACGGCAATATTTAAAGGCGGCATTTTTATACCCACATATTTTTCCTCACTGGTATCCCCCCCATTAGGTGGGTTTCTTTAACCAAGAAGGAACGCAATAATCAATGCTTCTGGCCACCCAGGCACGGCAGGAGGAGAGGAAGCATTCTCTAAGGTTAAAAAATGGTGAATTTCGCCTCTTTCTGCGGCCCAGTTGCCCTCTCTCGGCCAGATACTGAACTACCAATTTATTTCTCGAGGTCGGAAGGCCCTTTCCTCGGTTGGGGGGGGGGGGGCCGGGGGACCCAATTAACTCCATCCACTGAAAAGGGGGCCCAAAGGGAGGCAAAGACCCTCACTTGCGGGGTTTCATTTTCTAAATGTTTTATTTTTGCATCTGATGATAAGGTTATTTACTCCTATCGGCAGGTCCGGGGGGGGGGACCGGGGAAATAGATTGCTTGGGGCCTTTCTAGCTGGATAGGGGTATTGTTGGGGGAGTGGTAGATAGGGGTGGGGGGGAGAGGGTTAAAGGGATGAATCGTTTTAAGTTACTTTTTTTTGATGAGGGTGGCTCACTGTATGAGCTATTACGCGGTGAGGTTTATGACTAGCATGGACGCGTGGGGGGCAGAGGTTATTATGTCACGGTTTTTTTTTCTCTCATTCAACTTTTTAGCACTGCGGGTACAGAATTGGTCAAGGCCGGATCGCTCTATCCGTGCTATTCAGGTGGAATGTGTTCTGGCGACGTGGGGTGAGTCAACTCCACGGCCTTTTTTACTCAAGTACATTCGGCTCTTAGAGGGGCACGCTCAACGTTGTTGTTCTAAACGCATTTTTCCCCACCGGGCAAAGAAACTTAGTTTCCGTTTTTTTTTCCCGCTCTTCGGATGGGGTTGGAGGATATTTGTCATGGTTCTTTGGGATGGAAGTTTAGGGCGAGGGAAAACTGGTGTGGGGATAGGTGTGGTTAAAAGGACTAGATCTGCGCGAGCGTGGCGTTTGGATGGGGGCAGTTGGAAGTGGCCACCTGGTGGTTGCGGGGGTTGTACTCTGTGGTAGTGGAGAGGACTTTGCCGAACACTTTACCTGTGCCACGGATTTCTCTTGGATATCAGCGGAGAAACTCCGGCTGGTCTGCTCACCTTTTCCTTCTTCCTTTTTCCTAAGCTGCATTTGGTCCCAATGTGGCATTCGGAATTTTTCTAGCATAACGGTTTCGAAAAGTACTTGCACGGACTGTAGGGCATATACATAAACGGGGGGTGTAGGGGGTGATGTAGGTTTTTAGAAGATGTGGGCCCAGGTATTCCCTTAGGGTCGCCCTTATTGGGAAAGGAAGTGGAGGGTAGGGGGGGTGGGGGGGGGGTAGGTGGGGAGGGTGGTTACGAAGAGTGGAGTGTGTCAAAGGACGACGGGATGGAATTCGTCAATTTTTTGGTAGATATAAGGGTATTTGAGGAGGAGGTTTTTTTTAGCCTAATGTTTTTTCCTTACACTTGAGGAACTGGGGTGTAATGATGGTGGCAGGTATTACTTTTTATGTTTATTCTATACATGGGGAAGGCTTCTTGGAAATATAGTTATTTATATTTTGTGTGGGTAGATCGTTGAGGGGGCAGGATCTTACCCTTCCCTTGATCCCATCCAGTTGTAAAAAACTCACCCCCAGTCTCCTTGGGTTTTGGGACTTCCTAAAAGCCTTTGGGGGGGGTCTGGGGGGAGGGAAACCCCTCCCTCTCTACAATAAGTGCAACGGCCTTAGTAAACTCTAACTGCAGTTGTAACAACCACTTCAAAATTCTAGGGAGTAGTAAGGGAGCGAGGGTCTGTAATAGCATCTCCAGAAGGGGGGACCTACTCATACCTGGGGGGCTGGGGACCATAGGCACCCTGGGAAAGTGGGAACAACCACCCTACCCATATGGCAGTGTTGTTCCGGGGAAAAGGGCCAGGACCTTTAGTGGATGGTCATGTCAGCCATTTGTATGTACAAGGAGGTCAGCCACCTAATTGCTAGCTGACGAACATTTCAAATTGGGCTTCCCCACAGAAAACAGGACCTACTCGGTTGCGCACGTATGCCACATAGTGGCGCAGACAACATGCGGGACCCCAAACCACAATGGTCGGAGCACCGACCAACACTATAACCTTCATTGAACCAGGGGGGGGGGGGGGGTCAGTAAGGCACTTTTTTTCCACCTTGCAATAACATACAACCCCTCCCTCCTGGGTCCTCTAATGCTTCCTTACCACCAGGGACAACCATTCTTCTCCACATCCTCGATGGGGCCAGGGGGGACATTTTTCCTGCCCCACTAGTTAGTGCCAATACCTTGACCCTTTGGGTGCATCTACCTAAACCAATTACTTGTAAAAGGCCCTTCAATTTGCGGCTTCGGGGTCGCCATCTTGGGCCCTTCATGAGGGGGGTTATTATTAGCTTTTCGGAGGGGGGGGACTTAGAGCTTGTGGGGGGTGGAGGGAGGGACGGGAATACTAATTTTTATGTAGCATTACAGTCTTTTTGGGATGATGTAGGTTTTTACTGGACACCCTGTTTTATTACTGACGACAACAACTAGTTTTTAAAACAGCAATTGGGGGCATTATATCTTAACTTTTTACATAATTCACACTTGGCAGGATTCATTGACTCGTTATAAACAACATTTATTTTAACCTCTCTAATATGTGGGACTGGAATCTTTACCATTCCAGCACCACCCACCAGATAATAAAAATATCTCAACCAGGTCTTCCCAACTGGTTCATGGGTTTTCCTTCAAGGCCTGGGGGAGTTTCAGAGCATTTCCTCTTACAAATTTGCTCCCAACTGCTATTCTCCCATTTACTGCAGTTATTGAACCACCACCCCCACGAATCTGGGACGAGTGCGATGTTTTTAATAGATCTCAGAGACTACCCAATACCACTGGGCTGGACACATTAGGGCACTGGAACGTCCGGGGAAACAACCTACCCACCCATCTGCAGTTGTTTCCGGGAAAGGGCCTGCCCTTAGTGGGCTGGACTCTCTCAAAGCAGCCATGGATAGGTCTCAAGGGGTCAGGCCACCTTAATTTGCTTGGGACTGACCGGACAAATACCTCGGCCTTTCCCCCACGATGACCAGGGGGGCTCTCGGTGGCACCGTTATGCCACCATTGTGGGGCAGAAAACAATGCGACCAACCATGGTCGCCCCACCACCGCCACGTAGTTACAGGACCGGGTTTTTCAAAGGAAAAGATGTCCCCAACTTTTCCTCTTTCCTATGCTGGGGCCTTCCACCTCAGCATCCTCGCCTATGACAAGTCTTATTTTGTTTTTTCCTATTTTTTGGCCGGCTTGAGGATCCCTAAGAAAATATGTCACAGGGACCGGTGGCAGTTTCCATTTGTCTTTCCCAGATTCCGGGCGCTTCCCTCTGGTACCCCCCAACTTACAAAAATGAAAAACTTGGGGGGGGGACTTTTCTTCAGGGCCTACACAACCCCCAGTCCAATGGGCAGGTAGAGGAGGGGGAGGTAAAACAAGGGGGAGGGACCCTATAGGTTGATTCTTGCGCCACTTTGTCTCCCGCACCGGCAGGATGATTGGTTACAGCTTGTTGGTAATGGGCCGAGTTTTTCGTTATAAATTCATTTTGGACTGGGGTCTGCTGGGAGCCTTGCTCCATTTTCTTTATTGTCCTTCGCAGCGACCGGGGTGGCGGACCTTTTTCCCCGCCACCCTCCCCCTTCTGTGACCTCGGAGAGGGGTTCCTTAGCTTTTGGAAGCAATACGGAGCTGGTCACAGGACCCTGGACAATAAAACCTATGGAAAACAGGGGACCTCACCATTCGCTTTACTCCCGGGCTTCGCCACGCCCCCAAGGGCTCAAGCCGACAAACAAAATGCGAGAAAAAACAAAAGGGAATCCTCCGCCCAACCTCTCTCGGCCCAGGTGGGGGAAACAAGGTGTTGTTTGATTGTCAAGCCTTATAAAATATATACGTTTTCAAGGGTTCAAGGCTTATTAAGTGCTGGTTCCCCGGGGTTTCCTCCGGGGGTCACATTCAAGGTTTGCTTCAAAAGCGGGGGCATTAAACCCAGTAGCAACAAAAGCTTCCCGCCTTCCCCCCACTATTGAGGGTTCCCGATTCCTTCCATTTGTTCTTCCATGATAAAAAAAAAAAAAACCGGTCATCCTAATCGCCTTCTCTCGGGTACTTGCTTTCCTTCCCACTTCCTGAGGCCGTCCCACGATGGTCTTTTACGGTAATGTAAAGGAGTTCTATGGGATTTTGTAGGCGGACCGGTCAGTGGGGGAAAAGCGGGTATTTTTCTCTTTGGGACTGGGAAGGGCTTTTCGGGCCCGAGGTAGAGGGGGGTCCCTGGGAGCAAGAGAAAGCCAATATTTATGGACACGGCGGGATTAAATTAAGAGGGGGTTCCTCCAGGACCAGAAAGGGACCAGGGGGAGGCAAAGCGGGGGGCGGGGGGTGGGGGGGTCGGTTTTTGGTAAAGGGGTTTTGGGGGTTAGTCGGTTTAACTTGTTCACGGGTGGGGGCCCGCGGGACCCCGTCTGGGGTCGGCAGGCAAACCCGTCAGGTCGCCGGCACGAGCGGGGGCCATACCGCCGCCCGGCATGTCGCGGCGGGTGGAGCGACGATTGGGGCTTTAACCCGGACGGAACGGCCTTTCAATCTCTTTCCCGCCGTGTTATTCATGTAGAGGTCCTCTCAGCATTTCCCCGGGGGCGCGTCGTCCCGGGGACATTCTTATGGAGCAGCGAAGCGGCACTGCGAGAATTTATTTTAATAGGGCCAGTTGCCCAACGGCGTTTAATTGGCTATTTTTGCCGGTCACTGCCCCCTTTATTTAAGCCTTGCCCCTTATGGGGCAGTTGCCGGATCTATTTGAGTTGCAATTTTTCAGCCTATAGAGAAAGTGTGTTTTACAAGAGGTGCCTTTGTTCTGAAATCTCTTACCGTTGTTACGTTAACATTTAGTTCCGTTTCCTCGGAGGGGACCCAGCATCTTTGGCCTCCTGCCCCGGACCTTTACTGGCCTCGTCCCACGGACAACACGAAACCTGTTTGCCGCCTGCCCCTGACTTTATGCCTGTTTCCCGGGACTTCGACAGACTGCCTTGGACGATATTTCTGGAAACCACGCATTTTACCCTTGGCTGCCCCACCGGAATAGCAAAGTCTAAATTCAGGCTGGTAAACGGGGGGTAAACTGGTTGGGGGGACTTCCCGAGCAAAGCAAAGTCACCATTCCCGCCTTTGCGGCGGGCTTCTGGTGGTGGAATAAAACCGGGGGGGACCCTACTTAGATTTCAGTTATCTGCGGTGGCTTGACACCCTTTGCTTGCGGAGTGGTTTACAAGTGGATTCACATTTCTTCACCGGTCCGGGTTACGTGAACAAAATGTCTGGCTATCTTATTCCTTTGCTTTGACAATGGATTCTGTTTTTTTGGTTGCAGGTATTGGACAGGTTTCACACAATCCCATTTCAAAAAGATTAAAACCATTGTATCTTTACACATATTGGAAAACATTAGGATATGTTCAGGTTTTGGTTTTATTTTTGGGGTGGCTATATTTGTGTCATTGGGACATTGTTTAACAGAAAGCCTGTTTGTTGGATTTGAAAGGGTTCTCAATAAAAAATTACATTTCACATCAGAAGTTTTTTCTATAGGTTGGGGTTTCTTAAAACAACAAGAGAAAAAAAATTCCTTCTTTGACTCCAATACAGAGGAGAAAAAATAAGAATAAATTCCCATGGGTTAAACCATCCTTCCTCAAGGATTATAGCTTTGACTTTATATTGGGTGCGTGTTTTTTATAGTAGGGTTTATTATACTTTTGAAAATTGTTCTTTTTATCTTACAGCCTCACATCCTCTCTGTGGAATTTGAGTTCACATTGGTTTCATACACACGTTGCGGGACATGGTGTCCTAACCCTCAGAATGAGTTTTCGGACGTGTATGGGTTTCTTGGCGAGTTTTGCGGGGGGTTTTTTGGGGAAATACGGTTCTGAAAATTTACCAGCCGAAAAATTGAGCACAAAAGGGGGCCCGTTGTTTGCCACTTTGTCGGCCGGGTTTTTTTCTAAAACGGACAAGCTGCCCCAAAAAACAATTGTTGCTTGCAAAAAATTTCCTTCCGTACAGTTTTTGGACAGGGGATTCTGATTTTGCTAGGGCCCAATGGTGATGAGGGGGGAGGGCATTATTTATCAAATAATATTCGACACAGGGAGGAAAAATGCCAGTTTACCCCCCCCTAAATGGCAGTAGTTGCACTTTACACCTCAACAAATAAACTGGACAAATACTGGTCGGATAATACCAAACCCCGGTTATTTGTCCAATTGTCAGTTCTCCCACAGAAATCTCCAACGTTTATTTTATCTTCACGCCACACCTCAGTTTTTTGAAACATATTTTGGCGCAAAAAAAAAAATGCAGCTTGGGTTTTTAAGGTTCCCCGCTGGGCTCTCCATAGGGTTTTCCCGACGGGGGGGTTTATTTTTGGCGTAAGATAGAGCATAATTTCTATATTATGCCGCGACATGTGACGTCCAAGTAACGGGAAATAGAGGGAATAGAGAAATTAGCCCGTTGTTATGTAAGACTTCTGGGTCAGGGAATTTTTTTTTTCTATTAGTCTTTTAACACAGTGCTGGTATTTTAAATTCGATTTTCGGTGAGTTTCCAAAATACTGAAATCTGCTGAAAAAAATTCCACGTGGGAACAATACCAATCACTGTTGTCCAATGACACCCCAGGCAGGCTTGGGGTGCATTATCCACTGGAAACATTTTTTGGTGCGTTTTTTTTGGGGGTGTCTTTTGGATGGGTGTTTTTTGCGCAGGAAATGTAACTAGGGGGAATAAAATTGCTGCTGGCCCTACTGCACAAAAAAAACCCGCATCTTAAAAAACCACACCTCAAAAAAATGCACCCAAAAAACAAATTCCCGTTGTGGAGATGAAAGTTAGGCCTTATGTCACGGGCACAAGTTTTTGCAAATACCGGTTTTCTTTGGGAAATCCAAAACCCGCTATCTTTTGCACTGTTTTCGGGGCCGTTGGGGACACAATGGCCTGCGGGGGGAACGGGGCTTACGGAGAAAAAGCCCTTCCACACCTCACATTTGGTCGAGGTTTCATATTCTGCCCGAAGGGGGTAAGAAAAAAACCGTTCCAAATGTATTTGTCAGGACCCGCAGGGGCCAGGTCTAAAAAAAAAAAGCTAGGTTGGAAAAAAAAAAATCGATGCACGAGAGGACCGCTGCGTCTTGGGGTTTTTCCATTAGCTGGGTTCCGTATTAAAAAAGTTGTCCACCACCGCGGGGTTTTCAAATTCGAAAAAAAACCCGTTGGAAAAAAAAACCAGCGTAAAAAAAAACCCATTTTTGGCCGTCGGGAGGGGACAAGCCCTTACGTAAAAGGGAGTACTTATCTTGTGTTAATAGTTTAGAAAAAACCTTTTCTTTTTACTCTAAAGACTTGAGGATGATCCCCTAAGTTATGGGTTTCACAGGGGAGTAAGGTGTAAAGGATATCAGAGAATCTCTGTATTTGTTTCTTTAATATCTTTTACATGGTAACCAGAAAATGTTCCTTTAAAAGCTTTTGTCTTTCTACCAAAGCGGATTGCCTAGAGGGGGATGTCCCCAGGGGGGGGGGGGGGACACTGGTTTTTTCAAAAAAAGCTTTTTTGCCGACAGTTGGTCGCTTTTTTGCTTTTGAAAGCCGTCTGCTTTTAAAACTGGCGGGGTTAAAACTTATTTACATGGGACTTCAATGCGGAAAAAAATCCCGTGCCAGCAGTACCCACTGCACAGATTTTCCACCAGATGTGTTTTCTTACAATGCCCGGTTGGTCCGAGAAAAACCTAGAAAAACATGTTCATTTCTTCTGCCCGGTTCACGGGTTTTTCAGGTGGGGGAACATGAAAAACATGTCAGTGCTGGAAGGAGGGAGCTTGGATTCTGCAAACCACGGAGAAAAAAGCTGCTCACCCCCTGTGTGCCAGAAAACAAGAAACCAAATTACAAGCCGGGGAAATGCTCATTGGCCGTGTGTAAGGGGGTTCTTCAATAGACTTTTAAATTCCCTCCCTACATCCTCCCACTGTGGCTAATATAAAAAATTTATCCCATTTACTTACCCTCTCCCCATTACCCAACCGTTTTTTCCTGCGCCCCCCACGAGCTCCAGGGGTTCCCCTCCAGCCCCTACATGATGACAGCATGTTCATGGTTCAACATTTGGGCTGGCCAAGCCCAATCACTTGAATTCTGTACTGCAGAACAATACTAAAAAAACTTGCTGAGGCCAGAGAAACTGGTTTGCAAGGCAAATTCATTCGTACACTGAACTAGGGACTTCATTCAGTGGAGGGATCGGGGGGCAGGGGAATTTACTTGAGGTCATTTTGGGCAGAGTGGGCTGGAATACAGTGGTGATGGTGGGAGAGATAAGTTATTGGGTCATTTTTCTTATTTTAGGCACTGTGGGGAGGGTCGGTTAGGGGAGGGGGTTTTTTTAAGAGCACTGGAATACCCTTCTTAAAGGTAGGTTCGGGGATCCTCAGTACACTCACCCTCACTAATTTGATGCTGCTGCGAGACGGCGTGTCTCATTAGTTTTTTTAAACGGATCGTGACACATTGGAGGTTTTTGATAAATCTGTGAAATTATTGTACAATTAATTGTGGATCTATCAGCAGCGGAGCGGGTGGTCCACACTTTTATATAACACCCTCCTAGCTACAGTATGATGGTGCTTTGGCTTTGTCGAATGGGCTCTCTCCTCAACCAATTCACTTTCACCTTCTTGGTTGTTAAAAAACACCACAATCATGGAATGAACTTTTTACATTTTGCTCACTTGCTAAAAGAATAGGACAGAGAACAGGTAAAAGATTTCCCTTCACTCACTGACACCCCAGTTATTGGAGTAAAAAATGAATGATAAGGTTGTTGCTTATGTTTGGAGGCTATGGTAGGCCTTACCCCCTCTATTTTAAAAGAAGGTAGGGGTTTAACACCAAAAATGTCTGGGGGTGGCTTTCTAAAGGCGTGACCCCAAATCTGACTCTATAGAGCAGGAAATGGGAAAAGCTCCCCTCGTTGTGCTGATGTAGAAGTACCAGGAAATCAAATTGCCCCCCATCACGAACAAAGTGGAGTGGACTGGCTATACGGCCTATTAATCATTGGTATAGCCTTTTTAAACATAATTAGGTTTTATTCTATTTGTTCGGTCCAATGAAAATAAAAAACTATCGCGATTCTCATTTTATATGATATTTCGATACAGAATTTTTTCAGTTTCATTTAAAAATTTTTATTTCATTTCATAACAGTATGTAGGTGATATGGAGGAAAACATATATTTTTTTAAAAAAGTGGGCATGATTTTATTTCTGTGGTTTAAAAAAAAAACTTGGTTTATGTAGAAAATGCAACACACAGTTGAAGGCAATAATATAAAATCACATTTTTTAGACCTTTGCTGGTCCTTCCCTCTTTTCTACCACTTGGCCGAGGTTTAACTTTAATGGGGTACCTATAAGCTGAAAAAATATTGCCTCATGGACCACGGCAATTCAGAGCGCATGCAACATTTCCAAAATAAAATACAAACATATATAACAAAAAAATACAGCAAAAGCAAATCTTATTTTTTTTTTACGAATATGGATCGTTAAATAAAATTGTTTTAATATAGAAATGAAACAATTTTCATTTGTCGGTTAGAAAATGATGAATAACATTGTTCAAGGACCATGTTCTTTTTTCAGACAGTAATAACGGTTGTCATCTAGTGGAATGCCTGTTAAAAAAACTAAGCTTGAGGATAGATATGGATTCCACTGCATGTTTCAACATCTTCGAAAAAAGGCCGCGAACCAAACGGCCGGCCACAAATTACAACCAAGGGGGCCATATATATGAAAAAAAATATGTCTCTTAGATTATTAAACTCTTTTGTTGCCCCCATACGAAAACCTATTTCAGAGCGACCTCCCCTTTCATTTCATGTAGTGCTCTGGAAAAAAAATGAAGAAATGTCAGAGTGGCGCTCTGAATTGGTTGCTTATCGGGCAAAACAAAGTGAGTTTTTTACGGGGGGGACATAAAGGGGAACAGTTTTTTCAAACACATGGTGGACCCCCCCAAGTGTGCAAAATGGAAATAGAGGGACCTAGAGCTGAGATCTGGGTTATTTCTGCCACCCTCGGAGTAAACATGGAAGCCCAAATATTGCACTGAAATGTGGTGTGCCAAAAGCTAAGCCCTTTCCACTAAACTTGTGTAAAAAACTACATAGAGGGACTACAGCAAGGAATTTGGGGATAAGGCCGCCCACCCCTTAGATGTATTTTGTGGCAAATTACTGCATGGGACGTGGGAAAAGTTGATTGCAGCCCTTAAACCAAAGAGCGTTGCCAAAATTAATAACAGACCTACAAGGGGCCCCTGGAAGATCTGGATGCTCAAAAAACTAGGGAGAATCTGGACTTCCGCAAATATTGCACTAGAGAGGTTGGGAGTTCGGGTAGCAGCCCCTACACCAAAACTGTCGCCAAAAAAAACTTTCCCACCAGTGCCCTTTTACTGCATGAATTTGGAATAAGCCCACACCCTTTACGAAGGGTTTCATACTGCAGATAAACATGGCCATAGAACAACCAACCCTTGGGGAAAACTCATGGCAAAATATACAAGCAAGGAATAAATAAAGCGTGGTTGTCCATGCATTTTTTATGATGGGGTAATGGTTAAAAATTTCAA
The DNA here is from genome assembly GCA_025379985.1 of Phyllomedusa bahiana. Taxonomy (NCBI): domain Eukaryota; kingdom Metazoa; phylum Chordata; class Amphibia; order Anura; family Hylidae; genus Phyllomedusa; species Phyllomedusa bahiana. The sequence goes on along the minus strand of JAODAL010006403.1, from coordinate 78,741 downwards.
AAAATTTTTTATTCCAAAAAATTCATCTTAACATTAAACAAGCTAGCACCAGGCATGGAACATTGTTAAATGCACGGCGTTGGCGTTTACGGGGTTGGTTGTTGGCTTTTGTAACCCCATTAGTCCATGGCAAAATATTAGAAAATGGAAGTGGCAAGGGCCCATGCAAGCCCTTACAAAACTCTCTGGGGGGTGGTTTATCACCGGTTTTACTCTTTTTGTTAAAATTTTCGCGCCCAAGCGCATTTTTTCCGGCGACTTTATATTTGTTTGCTCTAATAAACAAGAAGGTGATGCGCGGGCGAAAACTTACGGGTAATCCATAGTTCTTAATACGAAGGTAACTATGGATTTCGACTTCCTCTCCCCAACGTACCAATTAAAATCGTATTGGTACGTGCGGGGGGATAGTGGGACATTGTCAATTTTTACTGGGCATGAATACGCACCCGCGGATTAATGCTTGTCCAATCAGGCGCGACTACCACAAATCTACACCACGGAGTAATTTTGCGGCCCGTTACTGGTTACGCCGCCCGCGCATTTTAACCACCCGTTGTGTGTGGAACATGGGCCTAAAGGGGGTAATTTCTTTCCATTGCCGCTTTGGGATCGTTTTTGGATCTTGTAAAAAACTTCACTTACAATAAAGTTTTTGGGCTGCTAGGCGATACACACCTATAACTTTTTACTTTTTGAAATGGACCAATATTCTTTGACGGCACATCAGAAAAAGGCGCTTTTTAGAAAGATTGCAAGGAGAAAAGGGGAAGAAAAAAACACGCATCGGACAAATCGGCTCGGTCATCCCTGAACACCCGATTGGCATGTTTATACCAATTGTATAGGCAAATTTGTAAATTTCCCACTGCACATTGTTAGATTTGGTGCTTTTGGGTACCGTTTTTGGGATATCCAACAACACGCGTCTATAAAAAAAAAAAAAACCGGATCACCAAAACTTCGGAACCCCTTCAAAAAACGCCAAGTGACCATATTTCACTAAAGGCTCGGTTTTCCAACTTTACGTTTCTTTTTTGAAAACAGGATGATTTGGGTTCAATTTTCTGACCGCAAGGTAGTAAAAACATATGCATTAACGTGTTCATTGACTCATATAGGTGGATGGATATGTAACGTACATTGACATAGTGTCCGTTTTTACGCTTTCTGTCAAATATGCATTTAATTTTAACAGATGGAAGACTCAGGGTTCTGCGCCTTTTCAAGTTTAGAAAAAACAGTATATGTTACAGTATATGTTTTTTACATTGTATGTCAATGGAAAACGGATCCTAGTGTTTGTGTCCATGTTGCAAACATATATGTTTGTATCCCTCACAAACATACAAGCAAAGCTACCCAATCAAATAGCAAGGGAAAACAGGTGACAGCCAATAGAAAAGCTAGTAAAAAAAATAGAAAAGAAAACGGATGTCAAGCAAATGCTCCAAACTGTGCACGTCTGGCATACGTTTAATGTATGCATTTTGACGTATGGTCAAACACAGTGTACAATCAGCCTAAGCTGTGAAAATCTCATAGAGATCTACAGCGGAGAGTTGTACAGTCCGCACCCTTTAAAACTTAGGAAAAATACCACACTGAAGTGGAAATCATTGCAGCCTTTACACCAAGCTGCGCAACACTGAGGTAGACCTACAGCAGAGATCTGGATAGGCCGCACCATAGGAGAACTCTCACTGAAGTGTGAATGTGACTTTTTTTTAAAATTCTTCAGCATTTGTCACTTTTGTTCAGTGTTAAGCTACAATATTATAATCTAATGAGAGTATTCAGATAAAGCAGATCTGTCATCAGACTATACTGCCCTGTGTTACCCCGTCCCGTCACAGGGATTGTTGTTTACATGGCATTGATTTTTTTCCTTCCTGCATTCCAAGAACCTTTTTCACTTTTTAATCTACATAGTCCAATGAGCGCTTTTTTTCAGAATAAGATGTACTTTTTAATGGTACCATTTACCAAACCATATAATGTACTGGCGAAACCCCAAAAATTCTTGTAACATTAAAAAACGTCAATGCACCATTTTTGGGTGGGTTCATTTTTATGGAGTTCACTGTGTATTATAAATGACGCCATCTTCATTCTGCAGGGTTGTATAAATCAGGAAATACCTAATTTTTGGAGTTATGTTTTCTTACTTTTTAAATTTTCTTTTCACTGCCATTTTCTGAGAGAAATAACTTTATTTTTTCATGTACGAACTTGGGCGAGGCCTCAGTTTATTGGTTTTCATGGTTACCATTTTGGGATACATGTGACTTTTTGATCACTATTGGTTCCAACTTTTTGGTGAAGCAAAGTGATCCAAAACTAGATTTTGATATTGGATATTTTTCTTGTTATGACGTTCACGGTACACAATAAATCAGCTCGCCGGCCCCATAGACATGCATTATCCACGGCGCGGATACGCCATTAATAAGAAGCATGTCACTTCTCTCCCCGCTCTCCGTATTGTGCGAGCAGGGAGAGGAGACGTAATCCATAGTTTTCTAGGAGAATTGTGGATTACCGTAATCACTGGTACGTATCTCGCACCGTATTTCGCGCAGTACGGCGCAAAATACGGGGCGAGATACGTCCCAAAATAAGCCGAGTGAACATAGTCTTAGTGTGCTTTCACACGGTGCATTTTTGGTGCGTTTTTTCAATGTGATTTTTGTACAGCAATGTACAGCATTAATTGCTGTGCCTTCATGCACAAAAAACGCATCAAAAAAGCACCATGTGAAAGCACTCTAAGGCCGTGTTCACACGGCTTATTCCCGACGGATTTGTGAGCGCAATCCGGCTCACAAATCCGCCGTGAATAAGGGGCGGGGCCGGAGTGCGGCGGGGGCGCCGCTCTCCGGCCCCATAGACTTGCATTATCCACGGGCGTATTGCGCCTGGATAATGTGCATGTCACGTTCTCCCCGCCCGGCGGGGAGGAGCGACAGAATCCACTGTTCTCTACGAGAGCAGTGGATTACCGTACTGACTCCAACGGATTGGCGCCGTACTGGAGCGCAAATCCGGCACGCAGTACGGCGCCAATCCGGGCAAAATAAGGCAGGTGAACGAGGCCTTAGGGTACTTTCACTCAGCGCAGTTTTGTGCAGTTTTAATTGCTCTCCAATGAAACTGCCATTATTACCAGCAAGCTTCTTTCACTTACCTAAACTGTTTGGAAAGTGAGTAATCAATTAGTGTGTATGTAATCCACAAGACTTCAGACACAGTCATTGATTACTTACTTGAAACACCTTTCTGAACAATTTAGACAACGGAAAGAAGCTTGCTGGTAATAAAGGCAGTTTAATTGGAACGTAGTTAAAACTGCACCAAAACTGCGCTGTGTGAAAGCACACTTAGCAAGTGCATGGCCGAATTAACAGCATTATGGACCCCAGGGCAGAGCTGAGCACTGGGCCCACCAAAAAACACAACCACTCACAGGTACAAACGTATACATTATCGATAACAAACTTATAATCTACAACACCGCCATATAGAGACCGCATAGTGGACAGACACCAGCTCAGGTATAACCTACAACACCGCCATACAGAGACCACATAGAGGTTATACACCAGCTCAGGTATAACCTACAACACCACCATATAGAGACCACATAGAGGTCAGACACCAGCTCAGGTATAACCTACAACACCGCCATAGAGACCATAGGGTCAGACCCACTCAGGTATAACCTACAACACCGCCATACAGAGACCACATAGTGGTCAGACACCAGCTCAGATAAAACCTACAACACCACCATATAGAGACTACATAGCGGTCAGACACCAGCTCGGGTCACCACCACATGACAGTAATTACAGCACTGATCTAACAGACGCAAAATAACCCGATATCCCGGGACTCAGAGGAGACATCCTATCTCATCAGTTATTCTCTGAATCGTTCTTTTTCTCTTTTCTTCTCCTTCTGTCCAGACCACCATGATGACTTCTCCTGGCCACAACTTGTCCCTGCAGTATTTACCACACAAATATCTTGGAATCCTCACTTTATCAGCACTTCCATACCAATTCTTACCTCTGGTATGGGCGACCCCCACTAAGTAAGTAGGTATTAATGTTGCCCACCATTAACAGGCCCATTGTAGGTAGATATGCTGTCCCCTAAAGGCAGGTGTATATATAGCCCTGTAGGTTATATAGCCCCCTGTAAGGTCCTCCTGTAGGTTATAGGCTCCCCTGTAGGTTATAGGCCACCCTGTAGGTTATATGACCCCAGTTGGTTATAGGCTTTCTGTAGGTTATAGGTCCCTCTGTATGATTTAGGCCCCTCTAGGTTATAGGTCCCCTGTAGGTTATAGACTACAGTAGGTTATAGCCCCCCCCCCCCCCGTAGTTTATATGGCCTCCTGTAGGTTAAAGGCCCTCCTTTAGGTTATGAGCCTCCCTGTAGGTTATAGGCCCTCCTGTATGATACAGCCCCCTGTAGAATATAGGCCCCCTTCAGGGACCGCTCCAGAAGCTGGTTTCGAGCTTAAGCGGTGTGACGTCTGGGCATTGTCTGTGGCTTCCCCAAAGGGCTCCCTGTACTCATAGGGCTCCCGGGCAACCGCCTACCCTGCCCAATGGAAAAGATGGCCCTGAGCAAGTGGGACTGGAATCCCCCTTTAACAGCATTTAGAGAAATGCTTTACTGCAGTCACATGGACATAGGAGCCTGTGAATAGAAGCTGACTCGCTGACTTCCACCGCAGGTCCGTTGCTACAGGTCCTCCCCTCCCAATTCTCCTCGGCCACCTGCACTGTATTAATCAGCACCCATGTGTGGCATGTTAACACTTGTAGTTGTGGAACTACAAGTGTCAGTCAGCATGCCACACCACACAAGTACTAACTGTATGGGTGCTGATTAGTACATGTGTTTAACATCTGCTGCTGTGGCATGCTGACACTTATAGTTTCACAGCAGCTAGTAGTTGTGAAACTATAAGTGTCAGCATGCCACAGCAGCAGATGTTAAACACATGTACTAATCAGCACCCATACAATTAGTACATGTGTGGTGTGGGATGCTGGTGTTTGTAGTTGTGGAACTACAAGTGCCAGCATGCCACACCATACATGTGCTGAATATACCTATTCCAACTTACATACAAATTCAACTTAACCCCTTATCGTTTGTTTTTCCCTCCCTGGCTTCCCAGAGCCATAACTTTTTTATTTTTTATGTGCTTTCTAATGGTGTCATTCATCGTATCACAGAATATGCTGGGAAACCGTTAAAAAATTCTAAGAAGGGCAAAATGTGAAAGAAAAATGTACTTGTGCCATGTTTGCGGGTGTTCTGCTTGTACGACGTTCAATCTTCGGTAAAATTGATGTTATCTGTTTTCTACAGGTTAATACAAAGCCGCCAACACCAAACATGTAGTTTTCGTTATGTTATGGTACTGTAAAAAAAATTCCAAACATTTTCTATTTTTAAAATTTAAACAGCGGTCCCATTTTCTGAGACCAATAACTTTTTTGTACTAACAACTATGGACTTGAATAAAGGGGCATTTTATTGTGGGCTGGAGTGTACTTTTTATTGATAGCAGTTTGGAATACATGTGACTTTGATTAAATTCCAATTTGTAGGGGACGTGTAATGATGTAATAAACTTAATTTTGGAATTTTTTTTCTTCTACAGTTTTTAGGGTACAGGATAAATGACGTTATATTTCAATAGATCAGTCTTTTTCGGATGCGGTGATACCAAATATGTGTAACTTTTTATTATTTTATTTATTTGTAAAAAGGCAAAAAAGGGGTGATTAGAACTTTTAATTTTCTTTTTAGGCTATGTTCACACGGCTTTACTGCGGGACGTAATTATGCCCCGCAGTTACGCCGTGTGGCCTGGGCGGGAGCGGGGGGCCGGCACCACGCCGGCCCATAGAGAATCACTGCTAGCGGCACGTATACGCCGCTAGAAAGTGACATGTGAATTATCTCCCCCCTCGGCGTATTCGCCGAGCAGGAGGAGGAGACGTAATCCATAGTTCTCTATGAGAACTGTGGATTACCGTAGTTACTGGGACGGATTCAGCCCGTAATAGGCGCACTCCGGCGCGTAATTACAGACTGAATTACGTCCCACCGATGGCCGTGTGAACATGGCCTTACACTTTAAAACTTTTTTTTTTACTTTAAAGGGGTTTTGCCACGGAGTACAATTGATGTGGAAGCTACAAATTAAATAATAAACATTTCAGCCATTTATCATTATTAAAAATTCTGACACCGTTTTTGTTTTAGCTGCTCCTTATATTACATCTACGCTCATCTCCAGGGGATACGACCAGGGCTGAGAGCTCCTCAGTCCTGGTCGCACATGCTCAGACATCACCTCCTCTCTCAGGCAGCTACTGAGTGTTCAAACCCCAGGTGCTGTCACTCTACTCCTGTCCTCTATATTCCTTAGTAATTAATCGAACAGTACAAATAAATTAAAAAAAGAAATCTGAATGAGGTGTGTGCACTGACAAAGAGAAAAATAAACCACAGATTTGGTTCCTGCAGGGATTTGAATCTAGGACCCTTGTGTCTGGAGGTAAAAACTTTACCTCTGAGCTACAATGTAGTTATACACAGATTTATACATAAACAGACCTTACTTTGACTAAAGAGAGGAAAGGCATGGTGATGTCATCTTGCTGGGTCACATGATATGCAATTCAAACAAATCACACCCCACCCCCTCATCCTTCTGAGCACATAGAGCTGAAGAGCTGGGTAAAGGAGGTATGAAATGAGATTGTGGCAAAACCCCTTTAACTTTGAGTCCCCCTAGAGTGCTTCACCACTAGAAGATGTGATCATTTAAACAGCTGGGGCAGGAAGTAGTAAAACAAGAAGCATGGCGGCGATGGAAGCTTTCACAAGGCTTCCAGCTGCCATGTTAACTGATTGGGAGAAAGCAATTTTGGTGCGGGCGCCATGATCGAAGTGAGGAACGGTGCACAGCATTGATTTAGATGCTGCGGCCATCTTTGCCGCGCCATTTAAGGGGTTAAACAGTGTGGGAAGCAGTTGGCACTATCCCGCGCTGTAACCGCAGAGTGTTACCTGCAATTAGCAGCTAACACCCGGCAGCTATGCGATCCCGCTACAAAGCCCTTTACCACCATTAGGACATACTCCTACGTCCAATATCAGTAAGGGGTTAAAAGCTAACCTTCAGTCCCTGTCCCATTCGTAACAGAGGGACTGCCTGTATACAGTTTTGCTCTGTCCAAGAATTTCTAGTCGTATTCCACACAAATTGCATCTAGAAATCCTTATTAAAGGTTGAACGAAAAGGATTCCCATTGACCTCAATAGAAATTACTGATTGTAGTTCATACGATGACTACCGACACATGCTCATTCTTTAGTCCTATTCCATGCAGAAAACGCATGGAAACTTACTATTGATGTCAACGGGATGACTAAAATCCTCATGCAATATGCGCCCAAAATGTTTGTACGAGTATACATGTGCTTTTAACCCCTTAACTCCCAGGCCTGAAAAGTAGTTAATGACCAGAACTTTTTTTTTAGTTTTTGCCTCCTTGCGTTTCAACAGTTGTAACTTTTTTATTTTTTCCATGACGCAGTTGGATGAGGCATCGTTTTATTCGAGACAAGTTGTACTTTACGGGGGAATAGTTTAAGTTCACTGATAAATAATTATAGAATTGTTTTACATTTTTTTTACACCGTTTATATTTCACACGTAATAACTTGTTAGATTAATTCTACAGGTTATTACGGCTATGTGGATATCTAATATGTGTAGGTTTTTTTGCGTGTGTAATTTATGCACAATTATTTTTTATTAAATATTTATTTTTATTTTTTTATTCTTCTTTTTACACTTTTTATGTTTTTTCTTACTTTTTTTTTAAATCCCATGCAGAACTGTTTTACATTTTTTTTTTTTTTTTTTTTTACACTTAGTAATGTATTAGCATATTCATATATGCTAATACATTATAATATGTGTCAGTCTGACACAGGCAGTGATCAGGACAGCACACAGGCTGGCCTGATCACTGGCTTGTTACACAGACAGCTCTGGGGCCACTCTAGGTCCCCAGGGCCTACTGTGCAGCCGTTCCCCGGGCTCTGTTGGGTCACCGGGTGTTCCGAACACTCAAAAGAGTAGGGAAACCCTTTGATTGCGCTGCAGTAACGCACCGCCGCAATCAAAGGGTTAAAGCACTGGATGCGGAGGTTTGTTCCGCACCCCGGTGCTCGCAGGACATCCCCGATCCCAGCGCAATTGCAGCGCCGGGCGCCGCAAACCTCGAAGTCTACAGCGACGCCAAAAGACGTCGCTGTAGACGAACGACCCGCACCGGCCGACGCCATAAGTGAGTGGCCGGTCGTTAAGGGGTTAAAAGTGGAATCACGTCTAAAACCTATAAGCATGAATGGGACTCTTCCTGACCACAAACCACCTGTAAAACACCTCTAAAGCCATCATGTGTTTTGGTAAAAAGTACTTGTTAAAAACGTGTGAGACGACACAGTTTTCAGCTGCAGAATCCACATGGCTTCCATTTAAAAAGTGTTCACACGGCTTAATTGGGGAGGAATTCGCCGTAATTCCGCGGCGGGGGGGGCCAGTACGGGGCCAATCCGTTCCCCTGTCATTAGGGGGGTATCAACCGCTATAAAGGAACAGGGGATTCTCCCCCCCCCGGCTTGGGAAAACAGGGAGAGGAGGAAGTAATCCTTTATTCCCTGAGGCCCGTAAAATCCATTGAGGGGGCCCGGGGTTTTCCCCCCAAGGCGCACTCGGCCCCCGTTTATTACGGCCGAAATACGGCCCAAATTAAAACCGTGTGAACATGGCCTTAAGAGTATGTTCACACTGCGTCTTGTGTCCGGATGAACATACGCTTTTGTGATGCGTGTCTGGGTCTGTCTGAACGGACCCAGACACGCATCTAAGGGTATGTTCACACGATGTACTAAGGCACGTAAAGTATCCACCACAGTACATCGTGTGGCTCGGGAGCTCGCACTGATCAGCGTGTACTCCCGCGCGGAGGTGGGGGGGGGGGGGGGGGTTATCGCAGCCCCGCTGACCCCATAGACATTCTTTAAAACTCCGGTTATCCCCCTCACGCACTTTTTTCATCATATTGTACGAGCAGAGAGAGGGGGCACAATCCATAGTTCACTATGAGAACTATGGATTACCGTAATTTCGGCACGCATCTCGCCCATATTAGAGCACAAATACGCGGCGAAATGTGTGCCGAAATTACCTCGTGTGAACATACCGTAACAATTAGCAGTGAATTTATCACTGCCGGTAACGACAGATACGCGGCGGCGTTCACATGAATTGCATGTCATTTCTTGGATCGCGTCCGAAAGACGGACCCGACAAACGCAGTGCAAACACGCAGCGGCAGTGATAAACTCACTGCTAATTGTTACATGCGCGTCTGGGTCCGTTCAGACGGACCCGGACACGCATCAGAAAAGCGGATGTTCACATGGACACAAGACACCGTGTGAACATACCCTTAAAATTTTACTCTGTCAGGTGAACGTCTCCCAGTACTGGAAAGCAGGTGTCAGTATATTGTGTTGGCACTTGGAGCCACCTCAGTCAAATAGTATGGGCATCATCAATTGTTTGTAAAACAGCATGGTGCCCCACACGTAACCAGGTAATGCAGCCATATAACTGTGAGAGACAAGTGGTGCCACATGTAGCTACTGCTGCTTATCTCTGGCTAAAATAAAGTTACATAATAAGTTCTTTACACCTCAAGTGAGGTCACATCGTCTAATCATGCCATTACTATATGATAGACGCCGGTTTTTGTATTGTATTCAATAAACAATATTTGGCAGCTTTTCCCAATTCGTCTTGCCATTAGGAGGCTGAGCTAGGACAGCCCTGAGCTATAAAGCCCACAGACCCAAAGTCTCTCCCTGTTATCCATTGCTTCTGGCACTGCCAGTAATTAAGATGGCTTCATTCATTCAGGCTACCGGCACGATCACGTGACACCGGCGAAGCCCCGCCCACCCAAGCTGCGACTGATGTAGAGGCTCCGTGAGTGCCTCTTCCCGAGCGCTGTCACCGGGCCGCCATAGACACTGCAAATGCCGCTCCTGCTATCGCATGTGTGCACGGGAAGCAGCCGGACGTGGGGACTGTTAAGCAGGATAGCATTCGGAGCTTCTACTAGGCATTCACTCCTAACACAGCGCAGACACCACGGCGAGTGAGTACGTCATGACGTCACTACGTGATGCGGTGGGTGTGGCGTGTACGTAATTCAGTGTGTGTCGTCTATGCGGCCTGGCAGATGTGTGTCATTGTGAGGGGCCGTAGTGTACAGTGTGTATTGCAATGTCGGGTTTCCCACAGCCTCGCTCCCAAAAATAACGTATGTGCACCTCCCCACACACTTTTTTATCAGCTTAGTGGAAAAAAAAACTGAATTTCTAGTATCATTGCTTTTTTACAGGTATTTTTGTGGCTTATTTTCCCAATAGGTTAAAATGTGTTTTTTAAAAAAATACTCTGTAAAACTTGCTCTGTTTTGGGGAAAAAAATAATTTAAAAAGTCTTAAACACAAATTCTCATTTGTTTTTGTAGACGCATGAACCTGTAACACCTGTCCTCAAGAAGCCATCCCTTGACCCTCCCTCATCTTTGTCCAACCAACTAAAGCCTCATCTTGCCCCCTTTCATTTAAAGAGAACCTGTTACATAAGTTTTGAGTTGACCCCCTGGCAGAGGGCAGTACAATCTAGTGACAGACCTGCTGCTTCCAGCACTCGGTCCCTTATTCTGTAAGATGCTGCAGTTTTAGAGTATTTAGTGCTCAAATCTGCAGTTTTCAGCCAGAAAAGTCAGTAAATTTTTTTCAAACCCCGCCTACCTCAAATGCTAAACCTATTACTTTGAATAGGTAATGAATAACTCAGGTGGGCGGGGCTAGCACCTGCTCATGAATAAGATTTGAGGGGTAAATGCTCTAAACTAAGCATCGTACGAAAAAGGGGCCATTTCTGGAAACAGCGGTCTGACCTAGCTTGTTTGTTCTCAGCAAGGGGGGGGCATAAAATATGTGACGGTTCCCTTTAAGTCAATCAGCAGTTTTCAGCCAGAAAAGGTCTAAAATTGCTGTTTTTTTCTACCCGCCCCCTGGGCTGCCCCGCCCACCTCAACTGATAAACCTATTACTTTGAATAGGTAGAAACGTGAATAACTGTCAGTGGGTGGAGCTAGCCTTTGGTAGGTGGGGCTAACACCTGCTCATGAATAAGATTTGAGCATTAAATGCTCTAAAACTACAGCACCTTAGAAAATAAAGGACACAGCGCTAGAAACAGAAGGTCTGTCACTAGCTTGTGCTGTCCTCAGTACGTGACAGATTCTCTTTAAAGGGTTTTACCACAAAGTAAAATTGATGTGGAAAGCTTGAAAATTAAATAACAAACATTTTCACCATTTATCATAATTATAAATTCTGTACTGTTTTTGTTTTAGCTGCGACTGTAGTGATCCATAGTGCACAGTTTGTCTCCAGAGGATACGACCAGTGACAAGAGCTCCTCAGTCCTGGCCACACATGCTCAGACATCACCCCTCCTCTCCGGCAGCCACTGTCAGTCTCTTTTCTGCTTAGTAACCAGACACACTCACTAGTGAGCGAGTATTCAACCCCAGGTGCTGTCACTCTACTCCCTTATTAATTAGTCAGACAGTGCAAATAAATAAAAAGAAACCTCAATCAGGTACATGCATTGAGACGAAAAAAAAAAGGCCACTTTTGAACCTAGGACCCCTATGCTGATAGACGAAGTGCTAACAACTCAGCTACATTGTTTTACCTACAGCTTTTTACATAGACCTTTGTTTGACTAGAGTGAGGACACTGTGGAGAAAGGCATTGTGATGTCAGCCCTGCTGGGTCACATGATCTGCAGTTCAATCAATCTGACATGCCCCATTTTGAACCCACTGGAAGCTGAAGCAGGACAAACCATGCATGAAATGCCTTCATGGTAAAACACTTTTAGAAGTATTTTCTCACCGCGAGGATTAGCTTTTAACATTTAGGGAAAAGTAAATGAAGACTATTTCTAAATATATTGCTCTTTTGATTTTGCTTTGGTCAGGAGATAAAGATTTTATCTCCCCTTAGAGCACACAGGTTTCTCTTGTTATTGACCACCGCTCCTTGCTTTCTCTTATCTCTCATTGCCCTAAGCTGCAGTCAGTCAGCCTGTCCATGGTGAGTCACGCCCTGCAGATTCTTATCACTAGCAATGGACTTTGTTTACCTAAGTGAGAACCTTTCACTTTTTAAAAGGAATGTGTCATCAAAAATGACTTATTGTTTAACGTTTTTATGTTAAACACATTTTTTTTAGAATTTTTGGTTAGATTTTTTTCAGTTTTCCATATCACTTTCAATATTTTTTTCACTTTGGCCACTAAGCCTAATAATAGTCTGCTAACACTTCCTGTTCTGTAGAGAAAAATTTCAGTAGTCTGCTCATTATCAGCACAAAGAGGGTCAAACTGAAAGGAGACACCAGTGTGAATAGATAACACAGGATCCACCAGTCACAGGAGAAGATAGTCACAGTTCACAGTTCACCCTTTCACCTCCCTGCATAGTGACTTATTCCCAGGTCACAGAGCATGAATAGAAAACTCTCCTATACAAGTCAATGAAACTGAGTCAGTCTTAAGTCTCCTATCTGTATGAAGCTACTGTAAAGCATCTGACTGCTGTTAAAGCAGTGCAAACAAGGCCTAGTGGCAAAAGTGAAAACTGCAAGACTGCATTATTAAAAAATATTGAAAGTGATATGGAAAATGGAAAAGAAATATAACCAAAAATTCTTAAAAAATGTGTTTAACATAAAAATGGGACTTAAACAATGGCTCATTTTTTGATGACACATTCCGTTTAAGTGGTAGTTCAAATGGCATATTACACTACGCATTTTGGTTTTGAAATTACATGCTTGCAAGTGTATAATTTCCAATCTATTACGTCACGTAATGGCCCAAGTCGGTTCCTGCCTCCTATACATTAAACCAGTATGCAGAGTATATGCCAGCAGAGAAGAGACAGGTCACTTCCTAGCAGACGCACGCTAAATCATGATCGTAAAATATGGGGAATGTGATTGACGCCACATTTTATGTTCGTGTCTATAGATACTGTATTGTAAATTTTTGGGGGTTTGTTTCGACACGTATTTCAGCAAAATTGTGGCCAACATACGAGCCAAAAGACACTGTGTCAACATAGCCTAAAGCTCTGTAGCTTTGTGTCATACACTTTATAAATCTCTTGCACTAATGTAACAGGAATAGTAAGGAACAGCAGAGCTAATATGCCAATCACTGCTATATACCAATCCACAGCCTGATCAGGAAGTGTGAGTCTAAAGCTATGAAAATGCTTGGTGAGAAAACCTCTTTACAACCAAAGCCTCACGGACAAGGCTCTTCTTTAGATCTCCTCAATCCTTACTGATTATATGTTTAGCGTCTGTCGCTTCCTCCTCCCGCACTCTCTATGTCAGGGTCCCTCAGGCTTTAGTCCTGGGTCCTCTACTGTATCTATACTTTTGTTCTGTGTCATCTCATGGCTTTCGGTATCACATTGTACTGGCAATGCTCAAATTTCCATATCCGGCCTGGATGTTGACTCTCTGCTTTCCAGGGTCCTGGAATGTCCATGGTCTATATTCTTCTTCTTCTCCCCACTTTCTCAGGGGATGGTTACACAACAAGTAAAAATTTCTCTCCAAATCTGCCATTGAAAACCACATTGTCCGATGCGTTTTCAACAAGTATTTTGCACGTGTATTTAGTGTCGTTTTTAGTTTTAGTTTTTCATGGGGTTGTCAGCAGGGCGGTGGGGTCGGAGGCGGGGGCTATTTTGCAGGAGTCGGAGTCGTCTTAAAATGGACTGACTCCCAAAATATATAATAAGTTGGTCCAGTTAGTTCGATGTAGTGCAAAGAGCAAGAGGAATTGGGTCCGGCCAGTGCTGCTGCTCCCATATCTTCAGCCTTATCACATGAGGAGCGTAATTAATGACATGGAGCAGCAAAGCGCTGCCCCAGGGGAAAGATTCTGCCCCAGGGCAAACAGTTTTTCAGCAAAATTTTTCTTCTGTTCTCAAAGAAGTAGGGGTTTTTAAACCTTCATCAAAACTGACTGGGGTTTGAGGAAATTTTTTTAAATACCCTAAATTTTGTTAGGGATGTTCCCCCTGTGGTCAGCGCTTTCCCCCCAACCCAAGTTAGTGTAGAGGGGGCCGTTCTCTTCCCGGGGAAATAATGGATCGATGTGAGGTTTAATTTTTGCGGGTTTCGGATGGAGGCGGTTTTTTTTTTTTTTTCTATTTCTCAGAACAAATTCGGGGGACTCACAAATTTTCCCTCCCGTTTTTTGGGCTTATTTACAATTTTTTTTGCACCCAAAAGTCATATCCAAAAATATATTTTACACCAACAAGAAAATGGTAAAAATTGTTTTGATTTTGTGACTTTCAGGTTTCCCTTTAGCTAACCCTCCACTACACCCTTTTGTCCTTAAGGTTTCTGAAAATTTTATATACGTCATTCTTACCTATCTTAAAACAAAAATTTTGCCCTGAAAGCTTTTAAATCAATTTAGTTCTTCGTTCTTTCCTGAAAACTGCATTTTTAAATGTTTTGTCCTCTAATAAAAAGTGTTAATTTTTATTATTTTTTTTGTTTTTGGGGAAAATTCCCCCTTTTTGGTTTTCAATACTCCCTAAATTCAGGGGCGCGTTTGGCGGGTTTAATTGGGGGGCCCGAGCCCGAATGAATCTCCTGTGCCCGAGTCTCGGCAGGCTCCGGGCCGCTCGGTGGGCCTGGGGGCGCCCTCAGGCGGGCGGCGCCCCGCCGATCTCTCTGACGTGGGGCCCTTTTTCCCAGCGGCGCGCAGTCAGAGTCGGGGAGGAGGCGGGCGGATCTTTCCCCGGGGCCCGTCTGCCCCCCAGTATGTTTTCACCCGTTTGGCTGAGGCTGTACTTTCCTTGGGCGTAAACGGGGGCGTGCGCGCCGCTGTCATCCCCCCCCTCCCGACGTGGGTTTCCTCGGACCCGGGGCAGCTCTCCCGGGCCGGGAGGAGGTCCCCTTTGCCCGCGGGACGGCGTAAGAAACGTGATGCAGGACCAGGAGCGGGGGCCGGGGCTCATTAGGTAAGTATTTTTTTTTTAAATTTTATTAGCTTCAGGGGGGGCATTTTGTGGCTACAGGGGGATAAAGGCTACGGGGGGGGGGCTTTTGTGGCTCAAGGGGGGGTATGGCTTTTAAGGGGGAGGATGTGTGGCTACAAGGGGGGGCATTTTGGGTTCAGGGGAGGGCATGGGGGGTACAGGGGAGGGCTTGTGTGGGTACGAGGGGGCCTTTTGGCTTTCCCGGGGGGGGCATGTGTGGCTACAAGGGGGGGCATTTTGGCACCAGGGGGGGGGATTTGGCTAAGGGGGGGATGTGGCTACAGGGGAGGGCATATGGCTACAGGGGGGGCATGTGTGGCTTTAAAAGGGGGGGCATTGGGTAAAAGGGGGGGGCATGTGTGGCTACAAGGGGGGGCATATGGCTACAGGGGGGGGGGCATGTGTGGCTACAAGGGGGGGCATTGGGCTTTTCAGGGGAGGCATGTGTGGGTACAAGGGGGGGCCTTTTGGGGGTTTAAAGGGGGGATATGGCTACGGGGGGGGGGATGTGGGGCTACAGGGGGCCCCTTTTGCCTAGGGGGGGGGGGAAAATGTGGGGGTACGGGGGGCCCTATGGCTACGGGGAAATGGGGGGTACAAGGGGGAATGGCTAAAGGGGAGGGCATGTGTGGCTACAAAAGGGGGGATTTTGTGGCTACAAGGGGGGGCTTTTTGTGGCTAAAGGGGGGGCATGTGTGGCTAAAAGGGCATATGGCTACGGGGCGCATTGGCTAGGGGGGGGGATGTGGGGCTTTCAGGGGGGATATGGTAGGGGGGCCCTGTGGGGTACAGGGGGCATGGCTACAAGGGGGGGGCATGTGTTGGGTACAAGGGGGGGGGATATGGCTACGGGGGGGATTGGGGGGGTACAGGGGGCTTTTGGCTACGGGGGGGGGATGTGGGGGGTACAGGGGGAGGGATGTGTGGCTACAAGAGGGGGGATATGGGGTAAGGGGGGGGCATGTGTGGCTACAAGGGGGGGGGCATATGGCTACAGGGGGGGCATGTGGGGCTACAAGGGGGGCATTTGGGGTACAGGGGGGCATTTTGGGGTACAGGGGGCATTTGGCTACAGGGGGGTGCATGTGTGGCTACCGGAGAAACAATTTTTCACTGGTACAGGGGGCCTATATGGCTAAGGGGGGATGTCAAAAGGTACAGGGGGGCCCCATAGGGGTTTAAAGGGGGCATGTCACTGGCTACAGGGGGCATATAGGTAAAAGGGGGGATGTCACTGGCTTCAGGGGGGATGTCAATTTGGGTACAGGGGGCTTTATGGCCCAGGGGGCTTTTCACTGGCTAGAGGGGGCCTTTTTGGCTAAGGGGGTTGTCACTGGTACAGGGGGCCTTTTGGCTACAGGGGGCATGTATGGCTTCAGGGGGGCCCATTTTGTGGCTTTTGGGGCAGTTTAAATGGCTAAAGGGGTAATCACCTGACTACAAGGAGCAAAAATTTTTGGCTAAAGGGGGCAGTAAAACCCGGCTTTAGGGGGTAATAAACCCGGTACAGTGGGCTATACTGGCTATTGGGGGCAAAATTTTTTACAAAAAGGGGGGGAATTTTTTACCATTTTGGGGGACTATAGAGGGGGGTTTTGAATTTGAGATAGGGGAAAATTTTAGAAACGTGTTTAAAAAAAGGGAGTCTAAATGTTTTTTTTTGTAAATTTTTTTGTGAAGAGTTTTGGAGGTAGAAGGGAAAAATGGGTTGGGACAGTTGGGAGAAAAAAGAAGAGAAAGAGAACAACTCTTTAGAGGGCGTCTCCTGTAAGGGCAATAAATATAACTGCAGTGAAACAATTTTTTAGTTTTTCCTGAGCGTCTACTTAAAAGGTTTTTCTCTGGGAAAATAACATCCGAAAATTTTAAATGAGAAAGCAAAAAAATTTGGGGTTTCACCTTGGGCCCCCACTCAGAAAACTTTAAAGGGGCCCAGCCCCCGGGGGTTTTGGGGCCCTTTGCAATTTCCCCTGGCCTGAATCCTTTGGGCTCTGAATAGATTCAAGTAAAATTTTTTGACCAAATTGGGTCCCAGGGTCTCTTTACACATTCCCCAAAGTTGGGTTTCAGGGTGGTTTGGGTAGAAATTTCAGCTTTGTCTTCCCAACCCCTTTTCACCCAAAGGGTTTTAAAAATTAAAAATTGTTACCCTTTTTGCTTGTCAGTGTCTGTTTACCTAAAAGGGTTGATTATTTTATCATAAGGGATAAACAAACCCGATGTTTCCATTTTACTACAGTAAAGTTTAACTTTAAAAATGCGCCTTATGAGGGGGGCAGGGGTGGAGGTTTTGGGAAAAATTTAGGGTCGGGGCCCTTTGGATGCCCACTTTTTTACCCCGCCTTTTGGGTTTACAGAAAAGAGTCCAGTTCTGTTTTTTGGTCTTGAAGCAGATCCGCAAAAAAAATAACTACTTTCAATAAATTTAACAAATTTTTTTTGAGCGCTAAAAAGCATGAGGTTTTTTGCCCTTCATTGACTCAGTAGTTTAAAAATTTCACATTTTTTTGCGTGGAATAGACCCAAAAAAGGAAACATGTTCAAAAGGGTTTTTTTTGGCTGAAAAGTACGTTTTATGTGAACTTTAAAAAGAATTTTTTTTTGTTGAGGTCAAAAAGGGGAAAGGTTTTCCCTTTAGTTTTAGGTTAGAATTCCGAAAAAAGGGGAAAAACCCTAATTTTTGTGGACAGAGGGCCTTTAAAATGAACATGGGTCAACATTATCCCCCGGTAAACCCCCCCCCCCCCCCCCCTTTCCCTTTTACCAGATCCCATCTACCTGGTCAATTGGGTCCATGTTTTTTGCCACACAAGCCCTTGTTGGGATGACCTATAACTTTGCTTTATTCTTCAAACTGCATGTCCAAGCCCTTACTACCACCTGCCCGTAAATAGTATTGCTCAAAATATTTTTGCTCTTTTCTTGACTCTGACACTGCAAAAATGCTAGTTCAGGCCCTTGTCATTTACTGCTTAGACTAATGCAACAGTCTTCTTTGTTTCTGCCCATATAGCACTTGTGTCCCTTCAATCTTTTCTCAACTTTGCTGCCAGACTGATCCACTTCTCTTCTTGTTACCCTTTTGCCTCTCCCTCCCATCAGTCCCTCCACTGGCTACCCATTGCCCAGCAAATTCAGTTCAGACTATTAACTGTGCATACAAAGCTCCATAACCTGTCCCCCCCTCCACAGACATCTCTACCTCAATCTCATGATATCCTGGATTTCCTTCTCTGTCAGCTCCTCACACAACCATCTCCAAGATTTCTCCCGTTCTTCCCCATACTCTGAAACTTACTACCATAACACATCAGACTCTCCTCCATTTTTACAACTTTCAACAGTGTCCTGAACACCCAACTCTTCAGGATAGCCTACACCGACCCTGCTGCCACTACACCGTACGTACATGGCCGTCCCTTGCCATCTTCTCCTTGATATTCCCTTGTAGATTGTACTTCCTTAGACAGGGTCCTCCCTCCCTCTGTACCAGTAATTACCGTGTTTCCCCGAAAATAAGATCTAGTGCGATTTATTTCAAGCTTAGAAATGTAAGACTGAAAATAAGACCTAGCGGCAGTCATTGCTACAAGAGCACCTATCACCTCCACACAAACGCACACAAGTTGATAGTAGATGAAATTATAAGACCTCTCAAATACATGTCATTAAAGGGGTTTTGCCACAATCTCATTTCATACCTCCTGCATCCAGCTTTTCAGCTCTGTGTGCTCAGAAGGGGATGTGTGTGATTTGTTTGAATTCCATATCATGTGAACCAGCAGGATTATATCACCAGGCCTCTCCTCTCCGTAGTCAAAGAAAAGTCTGTTTATGTATAGAGCTGTGAGTAGCTCAGAGGTAAACCTTTTACCTCACAGCACAAGGGTCCGAGGTTCAAATCCCTGCAGGAACCCAACCTGTGGGGTTTTTTTTCTCTTTATCAATGCACAGACCTCATTGAGGTTTCTTTTTTTTTTTGTTATTTTTATTTGCACTGTTTGACTAATTACTAAGAAGTACAGAGGATGGGAGCAGAATGACAGCACCTGGGGTTTAAACACTCAGTAGCTGCCTGAGGGAAGAGATGATGTCTGGCCAGGACTGAGGAGCTCTCAACCCTGGTCGTATCCCCTGGAGACGAGCAGTAAACAAGGGATTAGTAAAGGAGCAGCTAAAACAAAAATGGTCCGATATTTTTAACCCCTTCCCGACATCGGGCGTATGCATACGCCCAGCGGGAAGTGACTTCCCGCAAATGGAAAGTATGCATACGCCCTGGCGATCCGCGGGGTTTTATGCCCCATCCCCCCCCTTTACATACGCAATCGCCCAAAAAAAAAATCAAAAAATAAATAAAGTACCCATATTTTGGTATCGCCACGTGCGTACGATCCACCCTATAAATTTTGTCACGTTAATTTTAAACCCCGATGGTGAACGCCGTAAAAAACAAAAACAAAAAACAGTCACAGAATTTCGATTTTTGTGCATCCCCGCAGCACATTAAATGGAAATTAAAAAGCGAATAAAAAACTCATATAAAAATGCCAAAGGTTTTGTACCAATTAAAAACGTCGTTCATCCCGCAAAAAACAAAAAAAAAGTTTTACACGTCCCTCTGTATACGGAAAAAGGAAAAAAACAAGGAAAATAAAAAAAGTTAGGGGATTTCAGAAGATCACAGCCCCCCAGCGATGCATAAATACTTATTTAAAACACAATAAAAGCCTATTTTTTTTTTTTTTATAGTGCTGCCTCAAAATTAAAAAAAAACTATAATAAATCAGGGTTTATCGCCGTTTAATCGTATCGACCTGAGAATGCGTAAAGCTTAACTGGGTCATGGCATACTGGGCACGGTGAGTGCTACGGTGAAAATAAAAAAAAAAAAAACACTACTAGGATTGCGTATTTTTTTCACCCTGTGCCCCTTCCATTAAAACGGATTTAAAAGATCAAAAAGTCTGGGTCCCCCCACAAAAAATGATCCAATTTAAAACGGCGTCAAAACTTCATCCGCAAAAAAAAACCAAGCCCCAACACAGTCTCGTACACAGAAAAATAAAAAAGTTATGGCCTCCAGACTATGGCGATGCAAAAAAACCAAAAAAAACCGTGTTTTCCTTTTTGAATAAAAAGTGTTTTTATTGTGTTAATAATAAGCAGTAAATACATAAAAAAAATAACAAATTGGGTTATCGCTTGTAATCGTATCGACCTGCTGAGTATACAGAATGCAGCTATTACTGCACGGTGGCCCGCTCGCCTTGTTTAAAAATAAAAATAAAAATAAACTACCAGGTAATGCTGTTATTTTGTTCAAAAATACCTCACAAACACCTTATTACAAAAGTGATCAAAAAGCGGCATATGCCCCCCCCATTATTGGTCTAATAAAAAACGTCAACTCATCCACAAAAAACAAGTCCATAATCAATGCTCCGTTATACCAGACAAAAATGAAAACGTTATGGCTATCAGATAACAGGACAAAACATAAAAAAACGCCAATTTTTTATAGGACCTATTTCTCATTGTGGTTGTTTTAAAAGTAATTAAAACATAAAAAAACTATATAAAAATCTTTTATCATTGCAATTTGTACGACCCCATAGTAAAGATTATTACTGTCATTGATCTACTGACCCACCGCGTGGAACGCTGTAAAATTGGAGCCCAAAAAAAAACAATGGTTGGAAATTTCCGTTTTTTCCCCTCATTTCATAGCCCAATGCAAAATAAAAATAAACTTTGGAACCACCTCTGCACCCAAAAATGTTTTACAAATACAACCTAGATGAGATCTGATGGAGGCGTTGCTGATGAATCCATACAAATGGGTGGTGACCTTATGGAAGGTTTAACCTGTTCTGGTATTTGGGGGCTTTGTAAAGGCGGACATGGGCCCCACCAAACCTCTACTGCGTGCCAAAATCATAGTAACCATCCCTCCCTTATACGGCCCTTGCCATGCGCCCCCCATAACGCGATATTACTCCACAATGTAGGGTATTGCCGATACTTGTGGAAGAAATTGCGTCGTTAACAAGGTTATTTGGGTCGTTTTTTTTTACCAGGATGCCTTGTTGAAAATTCAAAAAAAATTTTCAGCTATAATTAAAATTGCAGGGCTGAATTAATTGGAAAACAAAAAAAAAATGTTTTTTTAACCATTTTCACAGCCCTAACGCTAAAAAATTTTTTTTGACACACCTGTGGGGTCGATATGCTCATACACCCCCTGGATATTTTCCTAAGGGGTGTTTTTGAGAGTCGGTTCCAATTTGGGGGTATATTTTAGAGGGAGTTTATTCATTTTTTTTTAGCACCTTAGGGTGTCCCGCAAAAAAACTGAAAATGGCCCCTAAATATAATCGTAAAATCGAAATTTGAGACTCCCAGAGTCCAGTAGGTCGCCTTCCTATTCCTGGGGCTTGTATGGTTTGAGCCAAAATTAATGCACTAAGGGGGCCACATATGGGATCATCTCTTGGGAAAAACGGCAGGATTCAAGACCCAGAATTGGGGACGGAATCATAATTAATTTGCATTTCCCTGATCAATTTACCGTATTCTTGTGAATAAATGCATTTTAAAAAATTGATAAATCTGCGGCAAATAAAAAAAAGTAAAATTTTGATAACGTCACTCCAATTTGCTTTATTCCTGTGATGAAAACACCTAATGAGGTTAATAAACTTCCTAAATTCGGTTTTTTTGAATACTTTTTAAGGGGTTTTTTTGTGTTTTTAGATTAGGTTACATTTATGGGGGGTATCTAACATACATGGCACTTCAAGTACGTGTTAGATACTGGACTGGTCCCTTAAAAAAAAATTCGTTTGCAAGATTTTTGCGTTTGATGTTTGTTGGGAATATAGTCGAAAATGTGGGGGGACGGTGGGGTAAAAATTTCTTTAACTAAATTTTCTAAGCCCCATAATGTACGTAAAAAAAAAAAAACGACATTTAAAAAAAGGCCCAAACTTCAGCTGTCTTATGGTTTTAGATGTATTATAAAACTATTTTGAGTGGAAATAACTATCGTCTTAACCATGCAGAAAAATTATTATGTAGGTTTAATAAATTTGGTCAAATTTTTCACACACTTTTTCACGTTTTTTTTTTTGATATTTTCACAAAATAATAAACATGCATGTTTTGTGGGACCCAAAAAATTTCTTACTATCTTAAAGTTTCAAGAGTTAACTGTTCGTCACAGAAGGGGGAGGGGAAACAATTCCCTGAATCACTGGATAGGTTAAAGTGTCAAAAAGTTATTCTTCAACATTAACAGTGTCACATGACAGATTTCAAAGAAATGGGGGCGCTGTCAAGAGAGAGGCAAAATCGGCTTCACGGGTGTGGTAAGGGCCACGTTAATATTAATGAATAGTGAAAATGTTCATTATTTAATTTGCAAGCCTCCCACGTCAATTTTACTTCGTGACAAAACCCATTTAACCCCTTAAGCCGAACGCCTGAAAAGTAGTTAATGACCAGAAAAATTTTTTTTGTTTTTGCTTCCTTGCGTTTCCAACATTTTGTAACTTTTTTATTTTTTTCAATGAAGCAGTTGGATGAGGCCTCGTTTTATTCGAGACAAGTTGTACTTTATGGGGGATTAGTTTAAGTTCACTTATGAATAATTGAAGTATTTTTTTAAAAAAAATTTAAAACTTTTTTTTTTAGTTTTTTTTTTACACCATTCACATTTCACACTTAATAACTTGTAAGATTAATTCTACAGGTTATTACGGTCGTGTGGATACCAAATATGTGTAGATTTTTTTTTGTGTGTGTAATTTATGCAAATTATTTTTATTAAAATTTATTTATTTTTATTTTATTATTTTTTTTTTCTTTTTTTAACACTTTTTTTATGGGGTTTTTTGTACTTTTTTTTTTACTCCCCATGAAGGAAGAACTGTTTACATTTTTTTCATTTTTTTTTTTTTTACACTTACTAATGTATTAGCATATTCATAATTTTAAATACATGCTAATCTGTGTCAGTCTGACACAGGCATGATAGGACAGACACGTCGTCCAAATCACTGGGCTCTACACAGACACTCTGGGCCCACGCTAGGTCCCCAGAGCTGACTGTGCAGCCATTCCCCGGGCGCTGTCGAGTCACAGGGTGTTCCGATCACCCGACAGAGCAGGGAAACCCTCTGATTGCGCTGCGGTGAAGATCCGCCACAATCAAAGGGTTAAAGCATCGGGTTGCGGAGGTTTCCGCCGCTCCCCGATGCCTGCAGGACATGCGCTGGGGGGGCTGTGTAGTATAGCCCCGATCCCAGCGCAATTGCGGCGCCGGGCGCCGCAAACTCCGTTGTCTGCAGCGACGTCTAAAGACGTCGCTGCAGACGAACGACCTGAAATGCCCGCCGTCTAAAGACGGTGCGCGGTCGTTAAGGAGTTAACAATCCAGAGGATTTAGCTCATTTTTAAAGCTAGAAGGGTTTTACTTTCACTTTGCAAGTCAGGTGATCCTACAGGAAGCTGTGGAACATACCAACTCTGCAGGGGGAGCTGACTGCATACCTGCTTGTACAGAGTGATCTGAGTCTCTCACTACATATACTGAGGACAAAGTGTGACTGAGGTTACCTGTTGCTTCAGAGTTTTTCTGGTTATGCTGATGTTTAATGACAGGATTACAGGATATTAATAAATTATGCTTTTTTTTTTTTGTTCAACAATAATGTGAATTCTTATTCATGGAAAAATAAGACATCCCCTGAAAATAAGACCTAGTGCATCCTTAGGAGCAAAAATTAATATGACACTGTCTTATTTTCAGGGAAACAGGGTAGTTATTTAGGGCCACATATATGAAAACTGTCTAGGTCTAAACTCACTTTATGCCCATAGCAACCAATCAGAGCGCACCTTTAATTTCATATAGTGCTCTGGAAAAATGAAAGGGGCCCTCTGATTGGTTGCTACAGTTTTCATACATGTGGCTCATCGTATTATTATTGTACTTGTTTTGATCTTATGTGTGTTGACCCCTTTCAAACATACAGCACCCTCAAATTAATGGCACTTTAAAATTAATAATTATTTTTTCAGAGCACAATAAGAAATGAAAGCTGAACTCTGATTGCTGTGAGCAGTTTGGGTAAATAGGGCCTAATGTGTGTTTTGTAATATTATAGGCTTTCATGTAACATCTTGTCATACAGTTAGAAAAAAAACAAAAAAACACTGAGGCAGATAACCTATTAAAGGGGTTTTGCCACGATGTAATGTTGATGTGGGATCCTCCAAAATTGGTATTTAATCACTTTTCTAAATATATGTGATTACAAAAATTGCAGCCTGAGAGAGCTACAGGCTGCCTTACCTGCCCTTAAATTACTTAAAAGCTTCTATTTAAAAAAGGACCTGACAAGAGCTGCTGGCCGGGGGTTGTGCATAGAACACTTCTTATCTGATGAAAGGGAGCTGAAGAAGCCTTCAAGGCACCGGGTAGAAATATGTTGTCTTTTGTATACATAATCCACTAGTTGTAATGTGATTATCTGAGTAGATCCCTGCTTTATCTGATGACCGAGAACATGAAGAAGCTTTCAAGAGGCTGTGGAGAAAAGGTGTTGTCTTTTGTATACCCGAATCCACAAAATTGTAGTGTGATTATGTGAGTGAACATTGCACACAATCCCTTATGCATGGCTCTGTGCTCTGGCTGTGTCTCTCTCTCTCTCTCAGCTCAGCCTTGGCTTGTTTACTTTTGCTTCTTAGCAGATAAGGCACTTCCTGGCAAAACCACTTTAAAGGGGTTGTCTCGCTACAAAGAATAGCTTTCAAATTGTAGGGAACACAAAATAAAGACATTTTCCAAATATATTGCATTGTTCCCTTTTTCCCTAAAAGATACAAGTGAATTTAATTACCTCAGGTGGGTATTTCAGTCCCTCATTTAAACCTACCTGTAAACAAACTCCTGGGGCTGTTTTTCAATGAGAAAACAGAGAGTGATCATCACACAGGTCAGCAGTGTCAGTCAGTGTCCTGTGCTGCCAGACAGTAAAAAGCTAAATTAATCTCAAGTAAACAGCTCTGTAATTAGGGCTTTTGTTTTGGGATCAATAAGAAGTCCTTCAAGTAGTTTGAGAAGCTAATCTAATCTAATTAGCATCTGAAAGCACAATGTAGCTGTACAAGCATGGAGCTTATGCAAATTAGTATGAACCAGGAAGTGACAGAGAATTTCTTTCATGCATTCTTTGAAACCCTGTGGGGAGACAACTCCTTTAAGGCCGTGTCCACACGATGAGTATTTCAAGCTGGAATCCATGTGGTTTCCTAATTGAAATACTTGTCTCAAACCAATAGTAAATAATTAATATTGACATCAATAGAAAATACACGGTGTAGTTTTTAAAATGTATATTTTGTCGAACGCTTTTTAAGAGTAAAAATAACTTAGAACATGTTCATTCTTCCTATGGATTCTATGAGGTTTTGGACGAGTAAATGACATACACATGTTTCGGACGTGGATCCGCATCCAAAATCCTATAGAAATGAATGGGACGCGTGTCCTGCTAAAGGGAGGAGGGACAGAAAGTGTCTGTGAGGAGCTCCGTCTAGGGCCAGCATAAAAAGCCTTCTCCAGCTCTTATAATGAGCAGCAAACGGGCCAAAAGGGCTGCAAAAGCCCTCAAGGATGCGCTGGCAGGAGAATTTGCCATCTCCAATTACTTTACACCTCTGGCCGGCATCCCTGAGGATCTGCTGGATGCACGCGCTCCGGGCGCGGAGCCGCCATCTTGCCCGCCTCCCTCACGGCGCCGCAAAGGTAAAGAGCTGCAGCCTGACACAGGGGCCCGACCGGGATCGGGGCCGGGGACCCACCTCCATCTCGACCCGGCCCGGGCGTTTCCCCTGCCCCCGGCGTGCCCCCCCCGGGACTTGAAAGCAGGGACCCGCTCTCCCCGCCGCAGTCGCAAAGGTGGACGCCCCTTCGGCGCCCTTTCAGAAAGGGGAGAGGGAGACGATGGGACGCCGGCGGGCCTTTTGGAGCTCGGAAAAAAGGAACGCCCCGGGGGCGCGACGCTACGGATCAAGGTGGGGTGCATGCCACATCCCCGGGGCCACTTTGGGGGAACCATTTCCACCCCCCGTCGCTGCCCAGCAAACAGACCGGGGCAGATATCCCCTGATTTTCCCAAAGTTTGGCGGGGGCCCTCGCTGCCCCCGCGCCCTCCCGCCGAAAAGGGGTTCCTCCCTAATATCCCCACCCCCAGCCCACCACCAATTTGGGCCCACAAAAAGGCCCTGGCCGGGATAGGGAAAAGGCCACAATATTGCCTCTTCTACAGCCCCCCAGCGGGCCCCCAACTAAATTGTGGGCCCCCCCAAAAGGGCGCCGCACCCCCAACTCATCTGGGGTATCTCTATAAAGGGACCCCTCCACCCCCCCCAATCAGGCTGCAGAGAGCTTTTTTTGGGACCCCTTTCCCATGCCCAGAGGCTAAAATGGCCCCCGCTATCGGGTTTCTCCAAGCCCACCTGCCACCAGCTTCCATCCCCACCCATCAGGCTGACCAGAAATTTATCTCGGGAGTCCCCCAGTGACCCCTTCAGCAGCCGAACCCTCCTTTTTAAAAAAACCCTCAGGGTCTCCAAACCTTAAACCCGGGCCCCCGTGGGCCATTTTCTCTCCATCAGCCAGAATCCTTAAAAGGGCCCCTTCCGGGCACTCCATTTCCAAATTTCCTCACCCATGGGGAGACAGTCCAGCCCGTCAAGCCCCCAAACCCTGGGGACGGGAAGCGCTACCCCGCTAGTTTTTCCCCCCCCAGCTCTCCACCTTTCCTACCGTTACAACCTCCCCCCCCCGGGAGGAGGCACCCCATACCCTCCAGCCCATCCAGAGCTGAGAGCTCTCTTATCGCTGCTTCCTACCAAATTTTACATGAAACAACGGCCTATACCCCCCAAAAAGTTTTGGGAAGCGAAAAACCTAGCACCTGTTTAAATTCTGATTTGCCGATCTTCAAGGGGGGTTTTCAGCAACTGGAGGACGCCCAAGCCTCAAAGGGACATCCGATCTAAAACTTTGCAATCTTCTTTGCCCGGAAAGCAAGCCCGATATGCGCTCCTACTTAAAAACACAGGGAAACGTTTTTAAAAAACCCCGGCAATAGAAGAAATAATTTTAGAGAAAGGGGGTCACCGGAAACAGTTAAGACGGTTTAAACTTGATACCCCCCTTTAAACAAAGTTTTCAATTAAAATCCTGGCAGGCCAAGGAAACAGTAAATTCCCCTTTGATGGGGCTCATGGGCACTCCCCGACCCCCCCCAAACCCAAAAGACACTACCCGACCCAGGGACATTGTTTGCCGCATCCACCATTTTAGGGTTAAAGGGAAGAAAAAATAGGAAAGCGGCATAAATTGCAAACCGTGAAATTTAATGGTACGACACTGACCCTTTTTCCAAGCCCCTTTCTCGGAGAACCCCTCAAATGCCCCTCGGCGTCAAACCACTTTTAGCTCTTTTTTAAAGGGCAAAGGGGAATCCCGTACAGATGGGTTTCCCCCAAATTTTCGGGTTCAAGTTCGTAACAAAAAAAATTTTTGTTCCCCGATCCCCGGCGGACCTTCCGGGCTTCCCTTTGCCCTCTCTGATCCCCTGATGTGGCGCTTCCGGATCTGCATGCAGCAAAGGGGTTGGCCCCCTTTTCCTCGAGGGGGCCCCTCCCAGCCTTTGCGGTTCAATCCCTCGTCAGGGGACCTAAGCCCCAACGCCCTCGACGCTCCTGGAAGCGCGGAGGGGCCCCCCTTTCCCAAAAAGACACCCAAAACCGCTGATCCTCGATTTTCTAGAATCTTGAGATATGCCAAACTTGATTGTCGGTAAAATTTGCCATGGCCTTTCCTCTCGTTTTGCTGCTGCAAAATCCTGTATCCTACCTGTTACATCTGCCCTCTTTTTCCCCCTTCCCCTTCCCCCTTCCCCGCCCCCCCCTCCCTCTTGTTTTCCTTTCCCCCCCTTTCCCTCCCACTCTCCCCCCCCCTCCCCTCCCTCTAAAAACACCTGGCCCACCCCCTTTCCCCCTCTCTCCCTCCCCCCCCCCCCTCTCTCTCTCTCCCCTCCTCCCCCCTTTCCCCTTTCTCTCTTCCCCCCCCTTCCCCCTCTTTCTCCCCTCCCCCCCCCCTTTTTTTTTTTTTTTTTTTTTCCCTCCCCTTTTCTTTTTTTCCCCTTTTTTGGGAAATTCAGGGGGCCCCTCAGTTGTCTATAAGTAAAGGGAAAGGGATTCTCACTGACCCCCCCCAAATGGTGGAAAATCGCAACAACTATGTAATGATTGGGGGTTTTCTGTCCCTTTTTTTTTTTTTTTTTTTTTTTTTATAACCCTGCCCGGGGTTTGGGTTTTGGCCCGGCCCCTTCACAAGTGGGGCCCACTTTTGCGTCCCCCCTTGTGGGGTTTAAAATTTCTCCTTCTCAATCCCCGGGAAGACGTCTCCGAAATTTTTTTTACTCTTGCTTCCCCACTTTTCCTAACGCTTTCCCTGCCCAATTTTTTTTTGTCCCCCCCCAAGATAGAAGGGCCCTTTTAAATCCCCATTGCGGTTTTCTGAAGGTCTACTCTTAAACTCTGAATGTTTTTGTGTTTGGGCCTGATTTTTAAAAGGGCCCTTTTTTCTTTATATTTACTGTTAAGGTTCGGGTTTTTTTGCTATAACCTTCTCCGTTGGCTCCCCCGTCCTCGGTTTTTTTCTTCTGGGGTCCGCTTCCTTTGTTTCTACTCACGTTACCCCCTTTAGGGCTAACATCCCGAGTGACGTCCCTCAATGTGAAGGGATTAACGGCCCGAGAAGCCCTCAAATTCTGTACAATCTTCACAAGCAGGATCCCCTTTATTGCCTTGGCCCAAGAAACCCATCTTTTGATGCCCACATCCAACCCTTTTTCAAAATTTGATCCCTTCCCCCTTGCCTGGTACCATACAGAAAATCCTGGGGCCAAGAAAAAAGGGGGTTTCCAATTTTTTTCACAGATCCTTGCCGTCCAGGTCTTGAGGTTCCCCCTGATAAATGCCCTTAGGGCCCTTTTTCATTAATTGTAGAAATTAAAGGGGCACAATTTTCACGATCGCTAACATTTAGGTTCCCAAAAAACCGGACGGGCTATCCTTTTTTTCAAAAGTTTTGGATCCCTTTTGGCAATTTTTGGGCCCAGGAAAGATTATTTTTGGGGTGTTTTTAACCTCACTTTAAAACCCCCTTTGAAGATATTTTAAAAGGCTGCTCCGCGGGCCCCCATGCGTGCAATTAAGGGGGGGTCCAAAAAATTTTCCCAGGGAAATCCCAACTTTTAAAAGTGGGGAAAAGTTCCTCACCCAGGGGAAACGAAAATTAAACCCCCCTTTTTCTCGTTCCCCCCCGGGTTCATATAGCCCGAATTGACTATAAACTCCCCACCATTCTCTCCTCCCTGGGTTCTGTAGTGCCACGATTGAAACATCCTGCCCCTCGGCCCACGAAACCAATTCATTTTTGATCTTCCCCCTTTCCCCCAATAGTAAAACCCTGCCTTTCTCCCTGGAACCCTAAACGAATCGCTTTTTTCCGACTCCCTCTGAAATCTCAAGCTGGGCAATACTGTTGAATTTTTTCTCCCTCTGAACACCCCAAGACCCCAAACCTCCCCAAACAAACCCAGGGGGAGGCTTTTAAATGCGTTCTAAGAGGGGGCCCTTAAAAAAACAGGGCGCCAGACAAAAAGAGAGAGAGGTCACACAAGTTGCAGACCCCCCCCTCTCCCCGCCCTCCAACCTCCGGGAAAATCAACCCATAAAGCTTCGGGCTCGGAAGCAGACCTGCGAATCTTACCAAGCCCGGGCATGAGATTTGTCGGCTGAGGGCCCAAACAACATCAAGATATGGGGAAATTTCTGTGCGGCTCACTTTTGTATGGAGTAATAACCCGGGGCGTTTTCCCTGGGCCCGAGCGCTTCGCGAGAGGGGGGGCCCTCCCAATATATTCCACCCTGTTAAAAACCCAAAGGGGGGGCCAACAAATTCCAAATAAGGGAGGATTTTCTAAAGGTTTTTAAAAAATTATTATGAGGACTTATTTAACCTCCCACCCCCTGAGACCCTCCCGGATCCGAGACCTTAACCACTCCTTCAGGACTATCCCCTCCCCTTAACCCCTTTCCCCCCCTCCCTTAAACCCCCAATCCCTCGCCTCTCTGGAGGACCCCTTTTCTCAGTGGGGGAAAATTTCTTGGAGCTATCTCTGCCTTACCATCGGGGAAAGACCGGGCCCTGATGGGTATACGGCACACTTCTAAAAAACTCTAAAAGGCCTCTGGCTGCCCCTCTATTTAAAGGGCTTTTAAAATACGGTTTCCCAGACCCGAAAATTCATCCTCCCTTTTTTGGGGGCATTCGTTACTGTGATCCCTAAAGAGGGGAAGGATCCGACCCCTTTTGCCAAAGTTTTTTCGCCCGATCTCTCTCATTTTTGTTAGTTTCCAAACTTTTTTGGGCCCAAAATGATCGCCATCGCCCTTTGCCCCCCGCTGAGCCTGCTTTTCCACCTTTATCAAGGGCCGGGGGTTTTTTGCCCTCCAGGGAGGGGAGAGACAACACCTTAAAAGGGCATTTTTCTCAACCAAATATTTTGAGTCCCCCAAAACACCCTTTGGGCCCCCTTTCTTTTTAAAGCCGAAAAGGCTTTTTATCGCCTAACTGGGCCTTTATGCGGGGGGGGTTGGAAAGGATGGGCCTGGGCCCGGCCCAAAGACAGTAGGATCTTTTCGCTATACCAATCCCCTCAGGCACAAATTCGTAAAAACGGGTCACTACTCAACCGTTACGATAAGCAATGGTACCCCCGCAGGGAAGCCCCTTGTCCCCCCTTTCTGTAAAATCCTAACCGGAACACCTGAGGCCCAAACTGTAAAGCAGAACGGCAAACCGAAACATTTAGAATTTCCAATCAAAAAATAAAAACTTTAGCATTTGCTGACGACCCGCTCCTAAACCCTTTCACCCTCCTTTTAAAATCCCCTTTCCCCGTGGGGACTTAGAATTTTTGCAGGGAAATTTTGGTTTTTTTTTTTCCTTTTTTTTGCAACCATAAGGTTAACAGTCAAAAAGTGTAGCACCGGTTATACCAACTGACCACACCCTCCGCAGTTTAAATCTGCCTTTTTTCCCTTTACAGGGGCCCCCACCTCCCTTTTTCCTACCTGGGTGTTAAAAAATTTCCCCTAACCCTGACAAAAAAATTTTGAACTCAATTTCCCCACACTTAATACCCTTTGGTCAGGGTCTATTTAAATGGGAAAAAAGAGGGACTTTTTTATGGTTGGGGGTATAAAAAATAATTAAAAAGAATGTTTTTCCCTCGCCCCCTTTTTTTTGTTTCAAATGTGCCCATTCTGCTTCCCAAGACTTTCTTAAAAGGCCCTACGTAAACTAGGGCTCGAACTTCGTGTGGGCAAGGAGACACCCCAACTGGCCCCACCCCTATCCTTTCTAGACCTAAGGCAAAAAGGTGGGCCCTTTCACTCCCTGATCTTCACTTTTACTATCTGGCCCCGGGCATGGTGGGGCACCTGGATTCTTTCCACAAAAGCCCACCAGAGGTTCTGGGTTTTAAATTTGAAAATGGATTATGGTGCCCCCACGGCCCGCCTTTGCCATGGGGGGACACCCAAGTTCCCCTTTCCCAGAAAAGGGTCCTACTTGATGTCCCCCTAAAAAGGGCCCCCACCTCAATCCTGGGTTTGCAGAGCATTCCCCCCTAAAATTTTCTTTACCAGACCCCGGGGGGCCATTCACCCCCCCTATTTTGGGAAACCTGGAGTCCCCCCAGAAACTATCCTTAGCCTCCCCCGCCTACAGGGGGATGAGGCCCTCAGCAAGGGGATATTCGGGAGTGTGCCCCTCCCGACTCGCTGAAAAACTTACAACGAAATTTTATAGGTGATACAAAGGGTTTTCCCCCAATTCTCAAGAAATTTTTAAATACTACCCAAATACAAAGCCCTTTTCCGACTAACAAACTTGCCTTGGAAATTTCACGGCCACGTTTTAATATTTAAAACGTGGTGGCTCCTGGAGTCCTTGGGGGAAACGCACGCTTGCAAGAGTATATGGGCCCGCTGCCTCTGGGGGGTGAACAAATTCCCCTTTCAAAAGGGCCCGGGGGACGGACTTGGGAAGGGGGCTCCCGACAGAGGGTTGGGGGAGATCCTTCCTTCTTGCCCATAAATTTGTCCATTTCTTTTAAAGCCCAGGGAATTTAAAATACAAAATTTAAATTTCGCGTTGGGACAAAGGGGTTTCCCCTCTTCTCCACTCCATCCCACCCTGCAGTTAAACCCAAAATCGCTGGCGTTGTAAGACAGAGGGGGGAACTCTTCGCACATCTGTGGGGCTTTCCTGTACTTCAAAACCCCCCTGGGGGGTCGGGTTTTGGGGCCTTAAAGCATACTATTACGGGAATCAGGATACAAAACGATCCGGCCCGCCTTGTTTTTTTTTGATATCCCCCTGCCAATTTGGGCCCCTCTCAAGACTCACCACTCCGGTTCCTGTCCTGGCGGCAAAAATTGGGGATACCTCGACTTTGGCTAAACTACCCCCAGCCCGTCCATATCCCCTGGTTCCCAAAATCCACACGCTGCAAACGCATGGAGGAATTCTATGCAAACTCTCCCCTTTTCTTACTATGAAACATCTGCAAAACATTGGGGGGAATGGGGTTTACCTTTTTTCCCCGGGTCAGTACCTACCGCTGGGAAAAGTCACCCCCCACGTAGACACCGGGTTTTTGGGTGGGCCCGGGTTTTTGTTTTTTGGGGGCGACCTAGGGGCGGGGGGGGACTGACCGGAGAAAACCCGTTTTATTCCTCTGTTTTTTTTGTTTTAAGGAAAGGAATTTCGACCTCATGCTGGATGCTAGGGGCATGTCCTTGAGTTGATAGGAGACATCAGGTCTTCAGAGACTTTTCCCCCTTTTCATAATTCCCCGGGCCCCAACCTTAAAACTTGGGAAAAAGGGAAAAGCTAGCTTTTTTATCTAGCCAAGATACACATGCCGTTTAAACCCTTTCCCCCGTATTTTGACCTTGGGAACGATCATTTAGCAATCTGGGTTTTTAAAAGTGTTTTTGTATATTTTTCTGTTTTTACAAATGAAATTTAAAACGTGTCCAACTTTAAACCCTTTTTTTAAAAAAAATCCCCTGTTTAATGAGAAAATAAATTTAATGGGCCTTTTTTTTTCCCCACGTAAATCCCCCAGAAAAAAAACAACCTAAAAAATTTACAAGAAAACTCAATTTAAAATCGGGGTCATCTGATGCGGCTTTCAACAGTAGAATCCCACCCAATTTAAAATTTTTCTCTTTTCTAGACTAAACTAATCTGTCAGGTACTAGTCTTAGTTTAAATCAAATTTCACAATGGACCTGCTCTCGTTCCACCAAACCTAAAAGGTTTCTTGACCATATCTCCAGCAGAATGAACCTAAGCAAATTAAAAAAAATTTTCTAAAACTGCATTTCTTTGGCTTTTACTTTTTGAAATCTTATGGATCCATGTGTAACATCAGAATTTTTTTTCTTTTATTTACAGCGTTGTAACCCTGTCCTATGACTTGTATGAAGGAAAGGCACCTGGACCACCCCTCGTCTTACTTCATGGATTGTTTGGTAGCAAATCAAACTTCATCTATTGCACAGCTTTTTTGGGAAAAGGGGGGGGGTGGGGGGGGGGGGGGGGTGGGGGGGGGCGGAAAAAAAGGGGGGGGGGGGGGGGGGGGGGGGGGTTATTTAAAAGGAAAATTTGGGGTTAAAAGGGGGGGGGGGTTTTTTGGGGGGGGGGGGGGGGGGGGGGAAAAAAAAAACAAAAAAAAAAAAAAAAAATGGATTTTGCCCCGCCAAATTTCGCCGGCTGCCGGCAGCGGGGCCCGGGGGGGGATCTCGCCGGCCCCATAGACAGTCATTATTCCCGGAGCGTACACGCCGTAAACAATTGAAAATGTCAAATTTTCCCCCCCCCTCGCCGTATTGGGGGCGAGCGGGGAGAGGGGGTAAAACCATAGTTTTCTATGGAAAATGTGGATTATTTGTAATGCCTTTGGGCTTTATTTCAGCTGTAAATTGGGGTGCAAAAGGGGCCCCAAAACAGCTGAAATCAAATCCCAAAAAAAAGCCGTGTGAACGAGCCCCTTTTTGTCACAGAAAGGTCGTTAAAATTGTCTTTAGAATGCAGCTTCAAATAACTTCTGGGTGATTTTATAAGTATCTCATCAAGACTTCTTTATTAAATTTCAATCTGATCACTTGCTGTTTATTAAGCTAAAAGCATCTCAGAACGAAACCTGATTGCAATTGAGACTAGTAAACTCAGTTTTCCTCCTTGTACTTAATGCATTTTTCTAACCAGGGTGCTTCTGTCCACTGATGACTGCATGGAACATGATTAT
The DNA here is from genome assembly GCA_025379985.1 of Phyllomedusa bahiana. Lineage (NCBI taxonomy): Eukaryota > Metazoa > Chordata > Amphibia > Anura > Hylidae > Phyllomedusa > Phyllomedusa bahiana. Next base: position 43,993 of record JAODAL010006403.1, on the reverse strand, counting down.
GTAGCTGACAGCATGTTGCTAGCAATCTCTGCTGAGGTGGTCCCTGATGGCACCTGCTGTCCGCTATCACATAACAACAACCACGGTTATCTTCTCCAACATTAAATAGAAAATTTGAAAATCCCTGTCTGTTTTTTTGTAAATCTTAATTTTTCCCTTTTGAAAAAAACAATTCTGGAGCCTTTCCCCTTAAAACTCTGGGGTTTTTGCTGTAAAAGAACCACGCTACTACTTTACTATTACTTCTAATTAGGCAGGATAGGGGACACTGCTGATTTTTATTTCTCGGGCTGGCCTAAAAGAAGCGGTAATATATTTGTGCTTTCACCAAAAATAAGCGATGAAAGGGGTTGTCTGATTCCTAAACTTAATAGTAAGCTCTTAGGGCAATATGTCCCAACACATCAACGTCGTTTTTTTTTGGCCTATTGGGCTCCCGATATTGTAGGGCACTTCAAAATGTACGGTTGGGGTTTTCAGCGCAATTTTACGCTATCTTTTTTTTGACTGTATGGGGGCCTTTTTTTGCCATACATGGCACCACATTTGTAGGGGCTTACACTGTCGACTGTTTTTTATGGGGATTTTTAAAGGGGCCAAACTCGGCATTTGTAGGGGGGCCCCGAGGGGTTTCGCCTTTTTTTTGCCGCTGGGGGGCGTCAAATTTTGCAGTGTCCGAACATTCGTGGACGACAAGTTCTGCGCAATGGGTGTGTTGAAAAAATTTAGTTCATTACGTACGTGTGGGAAATTTCGGCCCCTTTTTTTTTCATTGCTCCCCGGGTTCCCTTGCAGAACATCGTCCTGTAACTTAATTTTTTTGGGTGCTGGGTTTAAGTTGTAGAAACGTGCCCTACTTTTGTGCGCTCGATGGTTTAGGGGTTTTCTCCCAACTTGCCCCCCCCAAAAGCCAAAAGCACCAATTTTCTTTAAACCCCCCAAAAACCCAAATTTTGACAATAATTTTGGAGGGAAACCAAAAGGCGCACAAGTATGCGCCCCAATCCATACATGCGCCGTTGAAACAGCATGGTCCTCCAAAACAAACCTACACGGGGTTTTAAAAAATGCGTAGAACTAAAGAATGCCCCCCAATTTTTAAAATATACAAGCCGGGAAAGCCCCAAAAAGGGGCCCCCAAACAACACACTCGCTGAAAAAAGGGGCAATGCCTTTAAAAAATTCCCCACAGAAAGCAAAAACAACCACTTTTCAAAACAAGCTCAAAAACAAATTAGGAAAAACATTGCGAGGTACATACTTTATGCCGCATTCAAACTGGGCGTAACCCGGGTGACACTTTTGGGGCACTTTTGGCCTTTTAAATGGGCCCCAAAAACAAAAAAAACCTACACTCTTTCCCTTTTCCCTGTTCAAAAACTGGTTCTCTCTGGCTTCTGTTTTCTGCATCAAAATCCCGAGAGATTTTAAAAAGGGCCCCAGAAAAGGGAATGAAAAGGGGTTCCTCTTGGGGACTTTACACACTAATGACTACTTTATTGTAAACAATGCCCTGCGGACCCGGATGATCTGGTTTATTTGTCCTTCCTTTTCCCGGGCAGGAAAAGTTTACTGAAAGGGAAACTGCAATTGGCTGCAGGGGTCCCCGTGCCCACCATTTGGGAAATGAAACTCTGTGGCACATGACCGCTGCAGTTAGCCGTCAGCTGCAACAGTGACATTGCCATCCAGAAGAAGAAAATAGCAGTGGGTGAGCAAAGCACAGCGCTGGAGCGGAGATGGTGGGGAAAGGTGAGTACACTTTTTTTCTCTTTTAAATTGGCCCTACTATGGGTAAAAAAAAAAAAAAAAATGGAAATGGACAACCCCTTTAACTTTTGCACACCAGGCAAGGTCCTTTACCACTGCAAGCAGTGTAAATCACACTGCTATTTATTATATGCGTGTTTGAGTCCGTTTAGGGTCCGACAGACGAATCCAAACACGCATCTAAAAACGTATGTTCACACGGACTCGACACGCCGAGTGAACATACCCTTAATGCTATGTATCTGTTTCTTGCATAGGTACTGTACATAAACCAAAATTTTAAAGGATTTAAGACAATAATGCAAGTATGGTACCTGTTATATCTCCTGCAGGTGCTGACGTTAGATGCTCGCAACCATGGAAGCAGTCCACATTGCGATATCATCACCTACCCTACCATGAGTGAAGATGTTTGTCACCTTTTAAAGCAGCTAAACATTTCTAGTTGTGTCTTAATTGGCCACAGCATGGGAGGCAAGACTGCCATGACCTTAGCACTGCAAGAGGTAAGCAGTACAAGTGCAAATGTTGTCAATGTACTTTCATAGACACATATAGTTGTAGCTGAGATCATAAAACAACACATAAATTAAATTGCTTTAAAGGGGATGTATCGCTTCATCAGTTTGTGTGTTTCATTGTATTTTCAGTTTCTCAGCTCTACAAATCCAGGAGCGTTTCTTCTGCTCCCAGCTGGGTGTTTCTTAACTGAAGGGGGAAGTCAGTGTGCTCTCCCACCCCCTCTGTCTGAGTCCACATGTCACTGTGTCGTTCCTCTCCCTATGCAGTCTTATTTTGTAAGAGCTGTATGTTTACATACCACATGCCTGCATTCAGTCTAGGTAGACTTCTATGAACTCGGAGCACTGATCTCTTCTCCTCTCACAGCTGGAGGTTTGTTCCAGTTGAATCCAGTCTTCTGTGAACTCATCCGGAGCAGCACAGATCTGTCTTCTTTCTATGTTTACATGCAGGAGCATTAGGCACTGAGGCACAATTCTGCTGTTTTCTGATTGTAGAAGCAGCTTGCAGTGTTATTGTGCTTCTGCTGGCTGTACAGAGTGAAATGTAAGAGAGGCAGGAATGCAGGCTCCCATGAATACGGCCGGGGGCCAGACAGAATGTAAATTAGTAGAGCCGTCAGCCAATGAAATGAAAGGAGGTGGGATCCGACCGGCACTGGGAACAGTTTTTTACATAAAACGAAGATAAGGAGACACTGAAAAAAAGACACTTTTCTAATGACATCCAATTGCAAAGGTGCTTGTTTTCACTGTCTCTTTATTCTGAAGACCATTTAATGAAATGATACAACCCCTTTAATATTGAATTCATAGACATCTCACTGCTGCAAAAAGCTGCATTTTTCCACCGACCTATGGGGAAAAATTTCGTTCTCATGATTGGTTATGATCAATGGAGCCACTTAGCAGTTTTATCTGAGACACTGACACTGTAAATGAGGCTAAATTGTAAAATGAGACTTACTTATGTAAAAGAGTAAAGCTTTGACTGATAAAATTCACATTTATATAAGCACCTTGTGTAATATAATTGAAGTAATAACCCCAAGTAGATCCAGTTAATGCATGCTAGGCAGCTTGTGCTATCTAAAGAGCCAGGGCCTGTGCAAGAATTTTCTTAGTTACTGTATATATTCATTACCTGCATGTGTCTACAGTAACCTGTAACTGACCAGCCTCACAATATATATATATATATATATATATATACACACAACTGTGTTCTTCTCTCAGCCTCACAGGGTAGAGCGCTTAGTCTCTGTGGCTATTAGTCCTTCTCCAACAGTGCCTCAGACTGGTTTCCCTCAGTATATCAAAGCTATGCAGCTTGTACATTTGGAAGGGAAGATACCAAGATCTACAGCCAGAAGATTGGCAGAAGAGCAGCTCAGTGCAACAGTGAAGGTATGGCCGGTTTTACGATTTCTCCCCTGGATCCTTTCAGACGATTTGACACATAGGGTAATCATAAAGCACACAGTTGGAGAAGAGCATTGTGTCACCATTTTTTTTTTTTTTTACTTTTTCTTTTCTTCTTAGCCGTGGGTGTAAATAAATCTTTATATTGACCTTTAATATATTTAAACATATTTATTATGTCCCCTGAAGCCGTCTTTTCTCTAATAAATAACCCTAATCTTTCCGGGTGTTGCAGTTCACCCAGTCCTTTTATTATTTTTGTTGCCCGCCTTTGTACCTACTACATAGTTTGTAAGGTTGAAAAAAGACAAGACGTCCATCCAGTTCAGCCTATTTTGCTAAAGTGTTACTAAAGTGTTGATGCAGAGGAAGGCAAAAAACCCCCATGAGGTAGAAGCCAATTGTCCTCATTTTGGGGAAAAAATTCCTTCCCGACTCCAATCTGGCAATCGGAAAAATCCCTGATCAACGACCCCTCTCCAGAATCCTAGTCAGTATAAATTGTTATATTATTACATCCCAGAAACGCATTCAAACCCCTTTTTGAACTCTGTTATTGAATTCACCATGACAAGTTCCTCTGGCAGAGAGTTCCACAGTCTCACAGTAAAGAATGCCTTTCTATGTTTATGTATAAACTTTTGTTCCTCAAGACATAGAGGATGCCCCTTGTTCTAGATACAGCCCTGGGTATAAATAATTCTTGAGAGAGATCTCTATATTGACCTTTGATGTATTTAAACATATTTATTATGTCCCCCAAAGCCGTCTTTTCTCTAAACTAAATAACCCAAACCCTTGCTAATATTTCGGGGTATTGCAGTCCCCCTTTGTCCTTTTATTATTTTTGTTCCCCGCCTTTGTACCTTTTCAAGCTCTACAATATCTTTCCTGTGCATTGGTGCCCCAAACTGTACACAATTTTCCCCTGTGTGGTCTAACCGTACTTTATAATGGGAGAATATGTTCTAAATCATGTGCATCTATGCCCCTTTTAATGCACCCATTGATCCTATTTTGCCTTGGCAGCTGCAGCCTGACACTGGCTGTTTCAATTAAGTTTACTACCGCAAGGATTCCCAAGGCCCTTTCCCTTCATGCACTTTTACCCAGCTTTTTTCCATTTAACATGTAGTCTTTAATGGATTTTTCCTCTCCAGTGCAACTTGCATTTTTTCTGTTTTAACCTCATCTGCACTTCTCTGCCAGGCCTCCAACTTCCAGATCCTTTGAAAACACATTATCCTCTATTGTGTTATTTCTTTACAAGCTTAGTATCATCTGTAAAGATCGATATTCTACTGTGCAATCCTTGTGTAAGATCGTTAATGAAAATATTAAAGAGGACACATTTTCCCCCAGTCCAAGCATTCTCATTTTACTTAACAACCTTTTATGTGGCACTGTATCAAATGCTTTAGATAAATCTAGATATATGACATCCATGCCTCCACCCCGTTTCAGTCTAGAACTAACTTCCTCATAGAAGCTGATGAGATTAGTCTGACAGGACCGATTCTTCATAAACCCATGCTGGGAAAGGGATTATACATTTATTTTCAGTGAGATAGTCCAGGATAGCAAACTCTAAAAAACCTTTAACATTTTGCCCACACAGAGGTTAAACTTACCGACCTATAGTTTTCCTGGATCACTTTTTGACCCCTTTTTGAATATTGGCACCACATTTGCTATGGCGCCAATCCTTGGGACATAACCCCGAATTTAGACAGATCCCATAAATTTTGTAAGAAAGAAGGCTATCTATTGTACATTACTTTATCTTCGCCTTGGACATGGATGTAAACCATCAGGACCTGGGTATTATTGTAATTTTAATCTTTTTAAGACGGAGCTACACTTCTTCCTGGGTTAGACAAGAAGCATTTAAGTTGGAGTTTACCTCATCACTCTGTTCATCAACAGGAGGTCATCCTCCGTAAATAAGTGGAGAAAAAATTGTTTAATAGGTTTGCTTTTTTCTCGTCGCCCTCTCTACGTCCTCCCCTCACTACTTTTCAAAGGGCAAACATTTCTGTTTTAATCTTTACTATTATATAGCTAAAAAATATTTTGGGTACAGTTTTACTATTCTATGTGAGATATTGTCCTCTTTCTTTCTCATCTTTGCTGCACCTTTAATAAATTATTTTTTTACATATTTTTTATTTTTTTTGCCCTTTCTTTTTGTTATGTTATGCCTCTTTTACATCCGTTGATCACATTAGATTGTTTCCTGTTTTTATTTTCATTATTTTATTACATACCATAAGGTTATTTATCTTCTCACAGTGGGCGCCTTAGATGTTTTTTAAAAATATCCCATTATATTTGTTTCTGGCCATTTTAAATACCTTTCCCAGTCAATACGGTTTAGAGGGCCTCGCCCTAAGCATAATAAAATTAGCCTTCCTAAAATTAAGTGATTTTGTGGTCTCCTCGACAAAAATAACTCTCTTGAAGGAAAAATGGAAAAGTTATTATATTATGGTCACTATTTCCGCCTAGATTCCCCGACACCTGTAAAAAACCTTTGTTACTGTGTCAGGTCTATTAGTGAATATTAAGTCTAGAATGGCCTTTCCTCTAGTCGGTTAAATTCCAAATTTAATATTTAATGCACATTGGTTAATGAAGAAAAGTTCCAGCTGTTGCTAATTCACATTTTGTTGTCTTTTCTACAGGAAGCATCTGTTCGCCAGTTTCTACTCACCAACCTTGTGCAAGAAAATGGTCATTTTAAGTGGAGAGTAAATCTTGATGCCATTGTAAACCATCTTGAAGATCTACTAGACTTCCCAGAGTTTCATTGCTCTTACCCTGGACCTACACTTTTTCTGGGAGGTGCCAATTCTCCATACATCAGGTGAAATACTTTATCATTGCAAAATAGGAGTTTTTAGCCATGCAGCATTTACTATATTTCAGGAACCCGCATCTCCTATACATTTTCTCTTGAGTTCTTCTCTGAAACTTAAAGTGGTATTCTCACAAAGCCAAGCTGTAAGCCAACCATGCATGAGAATGAGAAAGTGTGGTTTCTTAGCGCTGGTTCTCTCTCCTTTCACATTGGCTTATCAAGAGTCACCCATAGAGTGAATAGTATAGTCGCAAGCAATTCAACTTCATTCTCATTTCTAGGGCCTTCACATGGCGTAGCAGAGAAGCATGCCTGTAGCAGCTACACTTTGCTTTTGATGGGAGCACACTTTTAAGTTAGTTTGGAAGTTTTTTTAATTTTCTTTTTATTTGTTTTAATAGGAATGGCAAAAAGCTAACATAATAATGGGAAATATTACTTGTACTTTAACATAAATGAAGAGTGAACACAGTGACCTCTCCCTCAGGCCAGGTGAGACCACTAAAACCAGTACCATCATTCCGGCAGGCCCACCAACTGTTCCCTGAATAAAGAGGCCACCGAGCAAAAGAAGGCAGAGGAAAGCAAAGAAGTCACCCCATGAATTTATCATTTAGGGTGGAAAAATTCCTTCCAGACCCCCACCGAGTGGCGATCGCGCATATCACCTAGGTCACGTCTGTCCTGCAGCTTATTGCTGTACGTACATATAATTATAAAGAGGTACAGAACTATATACAAAAACGACTGCCAGTAGCGAAACTAATCTAAACGGAAACACAACACACACACCTCATTTGAGAGCTCATATTTCAATGTAGCACAGACTCAGTGCTCCTTCCTGAGTTTCGACATTCCTACAGCATATCCAGTGTTCCTGAGAGCCAATATTCTCATAAGAGCCGCAGCGCTCCTGAGAGCCGTCATTCTTACATGCAGCAGACACAAGCGCTCCTGAGAGCCGGCATTGCTTACAGCATACACATGCGCATCCTGAGTAGCCATGGCATGTTCTTACAGCATACACAGCGCTCCTGAGAGCTCACATTCGTTTTGTTTTTTTTTTTTTTTTTTTTTTTTCAAACAAAGTCTTTATTTACAGGCATCGAAATTGTGATACAACTGGAGATACAAATAATTAATCAACTTTTTTTTTTTTTTTTTTTCCCCATAAAGAGGGACACAACAATTAGAAATACAGTATAAGGATAACATCAATAAATTCATACTGATGACACACTCATTTTATGAACTGTATCTATGCATAACTAAGAATTGTATTAACCCTTAAGGGGAAGTTGGATAATTTTAGTGTAGTTACTCAAATGTTGTATACAAAGTGTCAAAAGGATAAAACAAGTTAACACATAACTTATCAAACCCCCCGGGATAGAACACTGAGCACGACACAAGCTTCTCTATATAAACAAGTAACTACAATCCCGGAGAGCACAGAGGGGACATTACAACACACAAACAGTATCAAGCCCCAGCGCGAAAAAAGCTAAGAGAGCGCTTTGAAGGTTGGAGACCCAGTAAATAACATCCACTCCCTCCAGACTCTGTTAAATTTATCTAACGCCTGGGTTGATTCTGCTCTTAGTGCCTCCATTCGCTGTAGTAGGAAAATTTCCTTAAACCACTCAGCCAAAGTGGGAATCTGCGTTGACCTCCGTTTTCTAGGAATCAGTAACTTGGCCGCCAATAACAGAAAAAGAACAAGGCTGCCTTTTAGGACATGTATACCTAAGGGCAACATAAATAGCAGAAGGACAGAGGGAGTGTTCTGCAGCGAAATACCTGTTATGGTCTGGACTACTTCTATTACTTTCCTCCAGAAGGGCTGAAGAGATTCGCACTCCCACCAGATGTAGACATGGTATGCTTTTGCTCACCTCGCACCCAGCAGTAGCGGGAACACCAGGATATATAGCATGTAATAAAGCGGGACCCGGACCATTTTGACGGACTTTATAATTAAGTTCTTGCACTCTACAAGAGATTGAAGCCTTATGTCCAAGTGTACAGGCTTTCACCCAGTCTTCATCCGTGAAAGTGCAATCTAATTCCTGCTCCCAACTAGTCTGGAAAGTGGGTCGCCTGGACGACTGAGCTTCAAGCACCATATTATACAGTGTAGAGATAATGTGCTTCAAATGCCTTCGCTGACACAATTCCTCAAAATTAGTGAGAGGCCTAGTAAAATTGAGTTTAGCCTTATTAGTTTCAAAGTAGTGTTTAAGTTGCATGTATTGCAACCAAGTATTCGGTGTGCGCTGTTGCAAGGGAACAGTGTCCTCGTATGATTTAAAAGAGGAATGCATTACAAAATCTCCCATAGAGCTGGGCCTCTCTAACTCCCCATCCCTATATATCAAACAAGGAGCTGGGACAGGGATTGCAGGATTCCCTCTCACTGGTATAAGAGGGCCATCTGGGGCGTAAAAGTTGGACTGGCGGCCCTGTAATCGAAACACAGAAATAGTTACTTGAGCAACTAAAGGGAGTTGAGTAATTCCTAGACCTACTAAACAGGGGAGTAGCCAAGGTAAAGAAGCTAGGGGCCGCCCGCACATGCGCTCCTCAATCTGTATCCACCGTTTCGTGGCTCTGTTCTGATGCCAGTCAATAATTCTAGCTGCCGCGTAGTATGATTTAAGATCTGGCATTACCAAGCCGCCCTCCTCCTTTCTCCTGATCAGAACATCTCTAGCAACTCTTGGCTTTTTGTTCGCCCAGACGAACTTTCGAAAACATCTATTTACCTCCTGGAAGTAGGAATTAGGCAATTTGATTGGTATGGTCTGGAATAGATAGAGGAACCTGGGAAGTACGTTCATTTTGAGGATATTTATTCGCCCTATCCAAGAAAAGTCTTTCTTGTCCCGTTTGGTTAGTCTCCTTTAACCGTGTTCAATAAGTCGATAAAGTTAATGTCATAGGTACGCTGGTAGTTCGCAGGGATCTGGATCCCCAGATATGTGAACGAGCTATTTGCCCATTTGAAGGGAAATCTAGTCTGCAAGGATGATAGCAAATGCGGGTCTAAGGTGAGGTTTAGGGCAACACTTTTGGAGTAGTTTATCTTAAAGTTGCTTAACGAGCCGAACACACTTAAGTCCATCAGGGCAGGCAGGGAGGTTCCCGGGTTTCCCAATTAAAAAAGAGTAGGTCGTCACAAAGCAGCGCACTTATCTGTTCCTCCCTACCTTAAGCCTAACTCCGGGCTCCCCTAATGGACTGCAAAAGGTATTCATGGCAATAACAAAAAGAAGGGGGGATAAAGGGGAAAAACCCCGACGGTCCCCCTTTTGAAAATAAAGGTTTTAAATAGGGTCCAATTTTTTTTAAGTTGGGCCGAGGGTTTTTTGGGATAAGCAAAAGATTTTTTTTCAAAAAACTGGGCCCATCCCGCTTTTGGGCAGGGCCCCCTCAGGAAATCCAATCTACTGGGCAAATGCCTTTCCGTCAAGGATAATAACATGATTTGGGGTGTTGGTTTTTTGGGCATGACTAATAAGGGCAAATGTCTTCAGGGTGTTGTCTCGTGCCTCTCTACCAGGCACAAAGCCAACCTGGTCCAAATGTATGAGCTTTGGAAGTACAGTGTTCAGCCTGGTAGCTATAAGCTTCGCATACAGCTTAGCATCCACATTCAACAGGGAAATCGGTCTATAATTGGGGCATAAAAGGGGATCTTTACCTGGCTTTGGGATCACAGAGATGTGGGCTTGCAAAAAACAGGGCGGAAAAGGTTGGGCAGGAGAGACCGTGTTGAAAGAGGAAAGTAAGGGATCTACTAGTTTCTCCTTCAAGACTTTATAAAATTTGGCAGTAAAGCCATCTGGACCTGGGCTCTTTCCAGATGGTAGGGAAGCGATGGCTCTCGAAAGTTCCTCAAGGGTAAAAGGTTCCTCCATGTCCCTAAGCTTTTCAGCATCAAGCTCCGGAAGAGGAGAGGTTCTCAAAAAAGATCCCAGTTCCTCCGAGCTCGCCACCCCGGTCAGTATAGAGCGGGAAGCCTTCAAGTTGTACAATTCCTCATAGTAAGCATGAAAGTTATCCAAGATCTCCATTGTGAGATGAACCAATTTACCCTGTCTCGTTTTGATGGTTGGGATATAAAAAAGAAGCTCTTTTGTCCCAGAGGGCTCTAACAAGCAATCTACTCTGCTTATTACCCCACATGTAAAAGGTGCCAGCACAAAGTTGACGAAATCTAGTGGATTTTTTGTCCAATAAAAGTCGAATCTCATGTCTAACAGCCAGCACCTCATACAGTACCGCCTCTGACAGACTAGTTTTGTGTGCGGTTTCTAAGGTCGCAACTCTCGACAGCAACCCGGCTAACTTGGCAGCAGCTTCCTTTTCAACCTAGTACCATGTTTAATTAGACTTCTAATTACGCTATTTTTGTCTCCCACTTTAGTGCGGGAAGTGGGTCTGATTTGATCTAAAAACCTTACATGTGCTAAATCGAGAAAACAGACTGATCGTTACCATTGAGTTTTTTTCCGACTTCCATTTTTCTCCAATGAACAGGAACATACTAAATTAAATACCAATGATGAGTTCTGCATTAATTGTTGAATAAAGATAAAATTTATGTCACGTTGTGGGGGTGGATTTAGAACGTGTAGTCGGTGGGTAGACGCCAAATATCAGAAAACTGCATTTTGAGTAAGCTCCTGATTTTATTTAGTTTATTTAAAGGATAGAGGAGTGGCTGAAGCGTATCAACCGGATTAAGCAGGCAAAACGCGCAACAATAACTTCCCTCCGCATAGCATTCAGCTCGTCTATAGAGGAAAAGAACTGAGGTGGCTGCTATTTGGGGCTAGACATTCGCAATCGTGAACCGAGAACCTCAATACATTTTACAAAAAGGTATCTAACGTTAGCATCCGTTTTAACATTACTAATTGTACAGGTAATTTTTTTGAAAAAAAATAGCACCCTTTAGACTATTCCGATTGCGCTTTGCACCAAAGGGGAAAATATCTATTTTGGAACTTTTCTAAATGTCCGGACATGATGTGTGTTTCCTGTAGGCAAAGAATTTGGACCTTCTGCTTATGCATACCATATAGAATTTGAGACCTTCTCTCCGGGATGTTGAACCCCTTAACATTAAGGGATGATATACGGACCGCTGTCATGGCGGAAAATATAGAAACAAGCAGGGGTTAAAGGTACTTATGCTGTCAATGCTCATGTTCCATCCAGGCATGTTAAATTCTATACCAAAATCTCTAAAAATAGAAAAAAAGATTGTAAGAAACCAAATAAAGAAGCCTAACGAGCAAATTAAAGGCCAACAAAACTTTCTAACACTTGCAACATCTTCAGCTGCAGTAAACGAGCACATAGTGCCACGCTATCACCTATAGGTGGAAGAAAAAAGTAGTCTACCTAGCACAGGTAAAAATACAACTGCTGGTGTGGGCCAAGTAAGCATTAGGGCCAGTAAATAAACCATACGAAAATGCAACAAGGAATAAAGTAAACACAATCCCATGAGGACCTAAGAAGAGAAAGGGAGAAAGGCAGTAAGGACACTTAAGAGCTTTACAGTCCAAAGGGAGTATGAGAGAAGAGAAGTCACCGTCTCTCTTGGAGTGGACCAAGATTATCACTGCGTATTGTAGAGGAGACTTCTCTTCGTTGCACCCTGCACTCTCTCCAGCCGAACCGCAGTCCTTTGACGCCTGGATAGGCGTTGCTCTTTGGGGAAGCGTGTAGGCTCTTCCTGTCCCGCACTTGTAGGTAGGTTCGGTAAAGCAGGACCTAGGGTCGTCGAGTATGCCTGATCCCAGTCAGGCAGAGTAACAGGTGGCAATTTCAATGTCAGTAGAAAGTGCTGGAGATCCGCCAAGGTTTTAAACGAGACCGCACCCTCTTCCGTTCTGACCAGGAGTGCGAAGGGGTAACCCCATCGGTACTGGATTTGTCGTTCTTTCAGCATAGAAGTAATAGGCTTTAAAGCTGATCTTAAACGTAGGGTCCGTCTCGATAGGTCAGGGTAGATTGCGATTTTAGAGCCTTCTACGGTGAGATTTGGCGCATTTCTGGCTTTCTTCATGATTTCCTCTTTAACCGCGTAATAGTGGACACGGCAGATCACATCTCGCGGCTTGGCAGGATCTGGACTGGCTGGACGCAACGCTCTGTGTGCTCTATCAAGTTCCAGGGAGCTATCTGCGGGTACTCCCAGAAGTTTGTTAAAGAGTTTGGAAAGCGATTGGGCTAAGTCCTGTGTTTTCACAGATTCAGGGATACCCCTGATGCTAATATTATTCCTGTTTTCATAATCATCTAGTTGATCCACCAGACTTTGATGAAGTGACTGTTGGTGTTTTAACCGCAGCTTGCAAATCCGCAATTGAATGACGAACTGACGATTGAGAGGATTCGAGGGTCTGGACTTTCTCCTGGATGGCAGAGACATCTAACTTGACCACGCTTAAGTCTTGTTGCCAGGCGCCGTTTAGATCCTGGGCCAGAACTGACATGTCGCTTTTAGTGGGTAAGAGCGCCACAAGCGCTTGGAGTTCACGGAGAACCTGGAGCATTAGCCGGGCTTTATCCCTGTCAATAACCGGGTCCGGAATGGGTACTGAGTCCAAGTTAGAGCGGTGTACTTCCACCTCTGTCTCCAGTCTTGTAGCAGACTGCATATCCCTGGGGGTATAGTGCGACTTATCAGAGGCAAACACTTTAAGATGCGTAGGTTGCACACTAGTTTCTGTCATTAACTCTTCAAATGGGTCAGGCACTGATGTTTGTGAGTGGAAAAGAACATTGTCCTGAGACATGGAGGGCAGAGACTGATTAACTTGGTGTTGGATTGGGCTTGTGTGGATGCACCCAGAAAAAGAAGAGGCAGAGCTGAATGAAGGCTCCGGGCTGTATGTAAGAGGTATGTCCTTATCAGGAACTTTGGGGAAGCTGTGTGTTTCCAGCACTAAAGAAGCTGGCAGGCTGGGCTGTGGGCTCGCCTCTCCCTCCCTCCTGCCTGTCAGCACTGTCAGCGAAGGCCTCTGTGAAGCTGGAGGCGCGCTCTGTAATGGCCGGCTGCTCTCCTCCACACGCAGCTCCCCTTCAGCGGCGGGTACCCTTTCCTCACCTCTGCGCCGTGTGTCCAGGCGCTCTGTCTCCTGGCGGCACCGCGTCTGAGCACTTGGGAGTCCCGGTGAATGCTGCGGGTCCTGTAACGTGTCGCCGTCCCTTCCTGCCAGGACCAGCCTGCTGTGCTTGCTGGAAGAACTATGCACATCAGGGGAAGATGGCGCCCGCGTCGGCGAAGAGGCGACTGAAGGCGGAGCTGATACCAGGTCAGCCAGCGGGTCAAAATAATTGCTGATGGGCACACCTTGCCGTTGGGTGTCAGCGGATTCTTTTGGTGCCTTTTTGGTCCTTCTGGGGCTCATCTTGAAGCTAGATTTGTCCCTTTAGTGCTGGGCCCTGAGGGAGCTCACACGAGGCACGTCTGTTCCCTCACATGCTAGGCCACGCGCCCTCGAGAGCTCAGATTCTTACCAAGCGCAGATGTAGTGTTTCTGCGAGCCGACATTCCTACAGCAGATGTAGCGCTTCTGACAACCGACATTCTTAAAGCAGACACAGCGCTCCTGAGAGCCAACATTCGTATAGTTCATGCAGGGCTCTTGAGAGTCGACACTTTACAGCAGATTCTGCGTTACTTAGAGCTGACATTCTTACCGCACGTTCTTCCAGCTCCAAATGAGCTTCTAAGGCTGCAATCACATCACATTTTTATCTTTGTTGACGGTATACATTAGGATACTATGGAAAAAATATCCCAATATATAACTGTGGCGAGGCAGAGACCGAACCTTAGGGTTCTGTAGGTCATATGTATATGCTTCATGTTCTTAATCAGAAAAGCATAGTAGACCACTGACGAAGGCCAATAACATGATGTGAATAGGACCTAACAGACACATCACTCTAAACACCATCTAATAGGCAGCATAGTCACCGATCTGGAAATCCAAAATGTGATGGGGCAGGAAGACACTAGCACAGAGGTGTAGCTCAGACCTTTATCCTTCCAAGCGAGGCAGAGGCTGTTTTCTGATTTCTGTTCTTCCATGATCTGCTTTGTGTGAATGAGGCAAAGCTGGCTCTGAGCTTCATCCTTCGCAGCTTCATGATGTGGGGACCAGGCTTCAGCAAGTGACTTGTCCTCTTCAAGCTATTCAGACTGAACTGGCACAAGATAGTTCAAGTTAAGATATTTATACATTCTGTAGAGATTGTGACATCATGAAGTGGCTGTGATGTCCTCTGCCCTGTGATGCCACGTGCCTTGTGATGTAATGTGGTCTATGAAGTCATGTACCCTGTGCTGTCATGTCATGTGTTCCCTGATGTCATAATAAGGGTGGTACAGTAGTGGTGCTGGTTTTTGCAGCTCATTACAATTTCACTCATTGACGTACTAAAAGGACCGGCTGTTACTGATAATTAAAGGGGGTGCTGCCCACCAGAACTAGATTAAGACTCTAATGATGTTCAGTTGTAAGGACAAATATAATTAATCATTGCCCAATCATTTTATAGGTGGTCATGTAATATGACATGTCCTGAGAGGTCATAATTTACCCCAGTAATACAGATTGCTTGCAGTGTAATCTGCCACACTTGTAATCACCAGCCTCATGTACAGAAGGGGCTGTAGTGATCGGTAATACCAGACACTGCTGCTACCAATAATACAGAGCTGTACCTGGTAAATAATGATGGGGGCGCCACACTTTACCCTCCCCACCGCTGATTGTGAAGGTAAATTTGGTTCCAGCCCTACACATTAGATAGTTGTCCGGTCCCACCAAAATTGGCAAGTTCACACAACCTTTATGTAACATGTATGGGAACATTAGGATTAGTGATATTACACAGTAAAGGTCAGGATGATGTCCGTGATGAATCATTCCCTGTCTTACAATATCATCTTGACAATCACAGAAAGGAACAAGTCACGCAAGGGTTTTTCCTAAGATTTTGGACGGGGGGGTGCAGTTTTGGTTTATATTTCTTCAGCTACATGATGTTTAAAGAGCTACATATCTGAACTTGTCATCGTCAAACTCAAATGACACAAGATGGCTGTAGATGGCTTGGACATTCCACACCCATAGTGACATCATGTTCTGTCTGTGATGTCATCAATTGCCACTGTTGTCTTATGTAGAAGAGTTGGATGACTTGGGGTTTAATGCGTTCTATGATTATTCTACTAATTTGTTCTGAGTTTTAGGGCGACATGTATGAAACTTGGTTTTGACACACCAGTTCTAAATCGATATAGAGAATTTGACAGTATGTATGAACAGGTCGTATGTGGGCTCATAAATCTGGCTTGTGGTAGGGCTTGCATAGTATATATTTGGCGCATATCTTTGACAAATCACATATATTTGGCGCATTCAAAGTGCTGTGCCTGGTGCAAGTTGTAGCGTACGACTGTTCATACATCTATAGAATTGGCCTATGACAGTTTTTTGGTGCAGAATACGTCCAAAAAATAGCGCATCCCCCGTTTATACATGTCGCCCTTAGTTCTTGTAATCTTTTTTACCTTTTAGTAGTGATTTTTTACCCAAAAACATCTACCCCTCCACACTGAAACTGCAACACCAAGAAGGATAAGCTGTAAAGTTATACAAACTTAGGAAGTATTAAGTGTTGCGAAGATCTGCAAATGATCACATTTTCAAGCACCTATCTCTGATCTGTTGCATGTAGGAGGTATAAAAGCCAGATTGAAAGGGAAGACTCTTAGCCAAATGAACTCTCAAAATTGGAACAAGTAGTGTGGCATGATTGTGTGACGCCTCCTCGTTGTTGGTATGCCAATTATCACCATTTGTAAAAATAAAAAAAAAACAGAATTCCAGAAGTCCCAACTTTTTAGATGTTCAAAGATGGACACTCCCAGTTCACTGTATGAATTATCTATTTATAATTACATATCTGTATGGTTAAATAGGTTTTTATTAAAATGTTATCAGAAAGCCAATGGAATTTAGACATTTTTCAGGTTCACTGTGCATCAGTTGATGAAATATGTAAACTGCTGTCTAATGTACAGTTTGGAGCCATTCAGATGGTTTTAAATCGATTAAGTAATATTATTAATGCAAATCTATTTGAGAGATAAAAAGAGGGACATTTAAAGAGCAAAGAGGGACCTGGGTTAAATATAGGGACTGTTTCTCCGCATTAGGGACACTTAGGGGGTATGGAGTCCATGCATAGGTGCAGTTACATCGGTCTGCTCTGGGGTCCCATACACAGTAGGTTTAGCAGAGGTGCAGTGATATCCATCTGCTCTGGGGCCCCATATACAGTAGGGATAGCAGAGATACAGTGACATCCATCTGCTCCGGGGCCCCATACACAGTAGGGATAGCAGAGGTGCAGTGATATGCGTCTACTCCGGAGCCCCATATACAGTAGGGTTATAAGAGATACAGTGACATCTGTCTACTCCGGGGCCCCATACACAGTAGGGATAGCAGAGGTGCAGAGACATCTGCTCCAGGGCCCCATACACAGTAGGTGTAGCAGAGGTGCAGTGATATCCGCCTGCTCTGGGGCCCTATACCCAGTAGGGTTAGCAGAGGTGCAGTGACATCTGTCTGCGCCGGGGCCCCATATACAGTAGGGATAGCAGAGGTGCAGATACATCTGCTCCGGGGCCCCATAGTCATTAGGTGTAGCAGAGGTGCAGTGATATCAGTCTGCTCTGGTGCCCCATACACAGTAGGGTTAGCAGAGATACAGTGACATCTGTCTGCTCTGGGGCCCCATACACAGTAGGTTTAGCAGAGGTGCAGTGATATCTGTCTGCTCCAGAGCCCCATATACAGTAGGATTAGCAGAGCTACAGTGACATCCGTCTGCTCCGGGGCCCCATACCAAGTAGGGTTAGCAGAGGAGCAGTGACATCCATCTGCTCCGGGGCCCCATACACAGTAGGGTTAGCAGAGGAGCAGTGACATCCGTCTGCTCCGGGGCCCCATGCCCAGTAGGGTTGGGAATGCATGAGTAGGTAGCGGGGGTGACATCCGTCTGATCCTGTGACCCATACACAGTAGGGTTCAATGAACAATTTTGTTAGACACATGTCTGGATGTCCCCTGGGTCATTTTGTTGGTGAGCTGCTCCCCTGTAGTTTGTCATTCTCCCTCGTGCACCTTCATAGCCGATGTTTACCTCTGCAGTTTCAGTGTCACTGATTCACAATGGCTCCATTGCAGCATTGACAATACACTTTTACCACAGCAGCCGCCAGTTTTGAAAAATACTGCCACCCTTGGCCCTAAAGCATACTTGCCAACTTTTGGAAGTGGCCTTCAGGGAGATTTTAAATTGCAGCTTGCTGCCTTGATGGTTTGAGTGTGCCACACCCCCTGTTTTACATGACACGCCCTCTTTTGCACAAAGACACACACCCTTTTCACATCTGTGTGACAGCTTTAGAGGAAAGCAGATAATTGATGTGGTATCATTCAGCTTTACTGGATGTTGGATCTCCTAACCAGCATCCAAGCTGGGTAACAGCACATTAATCCGCTTTCCTTCAGAGCCGAGCTACAATGTGGTCCCTATGCACCAAGTGATGTCAGGGCAGCATCTCATGATGCTTTAATCTGGCACCACCACTATTTAAAGAGCAACCCACAGCCAGTAAAAAAAAGTACTCCGATGTATAAAGTGGTATAGCTGCCATATAGCCTTAGGCTAAAACTGACCAAACTTTGTCAACTTGTGACTATGTTTGGCCCTTTTTCAGCCATATATACTGCCGCGCGTTTTTCGTTTTGTCCTGGCTATTCATTTGTATGGGAGGATATCTCGTCAAAAACCTCTTCTGAAGAAGTGCTTTTCAGGCAAGATTTTGATACTGTTTTGGGCACTGAAAAATTATGGTCTAAACCGCGTCCAAATAAGCCGTGTGAACATACCGTAATAGGCATTGCCAAGAGTGCATTCTAAAAGTTACCAGTACTTGACATGGCGGAACCGGCCCCCAGGCAGTAAAACCGTCCCTACTGGTGGTTTACCAGATTGGTGACAAACCTACCATAGCAGGAGATTTACCTACTCTTCAGGGAGTTGTCTTTTCAAGCTTGCTGTGAGTGACTCTAGAAATAACATTGATCTTTTATTTAGGTCTCATTATTGCTACTATCTAACTAAAATCCAGCCTTAAACATGATCAATTCAACAGAAAATGTCTTTATTCATAGGCAATTTAGTGGTGAAAAATATCTTGTATATGATTTTTTTTACTACCGCTGTTTTTATCTTCAGTTCAGAGAATTATCCCGACATAGAACGACTCTTCCCATGTGCAAACGTGGAGTACATTCAAGGTGCAGGACACTGGGTACATGCGGAGAAGACACAGGATTTCCTCAGTGCTATCTGCAACTTTGTAGAGTCAACATAACACCAGCAATTTCTGTACAGCCTGTGGAAAACAATTGTTCAATGATCTGCTGTCTATACTACTAGAAAACGTTACAGCCATATTATAAGGCTTACAAATAAGGGCATTGAAAGTTTGGTTAAAAAAGATTTGATGAATAATTTATCATTGTGAAAATGTCAACTATTAAAACTGCTAATGCACCTGTAAATCAGATAGCAGTGCAGTAGTCGATGTATGGAAAATGTTCTGTTTGCATATGCTTTGAGAGATATTGTCATTTTCTGTTTTGTTAAAAGGCCATTTCTTCCAAATCGATGGCAAGATTGGTTGTCACTTTTGAACTAAATTCACCTTAAAGGGGTTTTGCCAAGAAGTGAGTTCCTTACCTAACAGGCTGATACTCCCCTCTTGAGCCTTGAAAAAGGGGCGTTGTGTTTCTGTGTTTAAAAAAACAAGTACCTCCTCTGTGATGTCATTGCTCCACCTCCCATGCACGTTCCTGATACTCAGTCTCTGTAGTTGAGCAAAAATTGTTTTGCTAATCCACAGAGGAGAACTGTATTGTGCACAAGCTATATGTGTTTTATCTCTCCTTCTTATTTGCTCAGGAGAGAAGATAAGCTCAGCAGGCAGTCTTCTTTCATTCCTTCAGGAACCCTGCAAGAGGAGAGGGAGGGGGGCTGAGCAGAGAGTTAGGGGCTTGCTTTTACTCATTTTAATTACATTACAACATTTTTATTCGCTTACAAAAAGATACAAGTATTTTCCCCCAGTCCTTAAAGCTCTTAATTTTCCCCTGCCATCAGAAGAATGAAAAACGCAAGCGCGGCCCGATCGCTCGGGTGTGTCTATTTTAAATGAGGAAAAAGCAAGGGATGTAAGTCAGGCGTAGCTTCGAGGTTTCATTTTTTTTGATTACATTTTTTAAAAAAGTGATTTTTTTCCCATTTTGGGGACCCCACGTCAATTGTGTGGCAAACCCTTTTAAAAATTAGCTTGATAGCAAATTAATCAGTTTCTTTGAAGCTAGTTCAAAACGTGACAATCTTAAAGTCTGGTTCACATTTGTGTTGGAGGTTCCATTAGAACCTTATTGAGAGATAAAACAAAAAGTATGGGATCGTTCAAATGGAGCCCCTATCCCACAGAGGCCCCTACTAATTACAGTGGAACCGTCGGGTTTCCATGGCTTCAGTTTTTCACCTCTTCGAAGGAGGTTCCAAACAGAACCTGAAAGTTCCTTGCAGTATATTTAATGTATTTCTATGGCACTGATCTAAACTGGTTATAATAAACTTTGCATACATTTCTTCCATGTCGTATTTTATTTGTGAAGTTTACATTCAATAAAAATACAAAATATGAATACATTTGTGTCCAAAATTATTCTGTTATGGGAGCTAGATTGTGTTTCTGCTCCCTGTATTAGTAGAGCATAAAGTGCATGAATTCGTCCGGGGAAACATGTACCCTTCTGCTGTATAGAATGGCCATATACACGTGTGGAAAAAATTCTTTGTTCCCTTCTATAAAGAAAGAATAACCCCAAATGGTCACTGAAATAATTTGAAACTCTTACGAAAAATCAACTAATGATAATCAGACATTACGTTTGAATTGTGGTTCAACCGAAAAAAATTTAAAAAACAAACTAATAAAACTGACCTGGACAAAAATGGGGGGCCCTTTTAAAATTTAAAAGGGAAATTTTTTCACAAGGATTAATTTTAACTTTGTGGGGAACGGAAAAATAAAGATTTTTGCCAAATAAATTCCTTTTTTGTATACCCCTGTTTAGGAAATGAGGATTTTTTAAATTGACAGAGAAAAAGGAGTGATGTCACCATGGTGGGACAGAGTAGTCTTTATCTTTAGCAAGATTATATTGTTTACCCTTGATATGTTATTGTTTTCACTCCATGGAGGACTGTAGCTTTTGTTTAGTACAGATTAAATCTCCTGCACTAATGTCTTTGTAATGTTTGGCTAGTTATAGAGGAGTTTAATATGGTAATCACTGCTATTGAACCACCCAGGCAGTGCCTGTGACTCAGTGAAACGGCATAGTGAAAAAAACCCTTAACACCAAGGCCTATTATTTTTCTTATTCGATTTTCCCTCCCCGCCTTCCCAGAGCCAAAACTTTTTTTCTTTTTTCTCTACTTTGCATATGAGGCTTTTATTTTGCGGGATAAGATGTACTTTCTAATGGTGTTATTCATCATACCATAGAATGTAGTGGGAAACCGCGAAAAAATTCTAAGTGGGGCAAAATGTGAACAAAGACGTACTTTACATGTTTGCGAGTGTTTTACTTTTTTGCAAACAAGGAGTTTTTTACAAAGGTCGTATGAATCCGGCAATACCAAACATATATGGTTTTCGTTATGTTTTGGTACCGTAAAAAAAATTCAAAACATTTTTTTTTTTAAAATTTTGTGTGGTGGCTTTATTTTCTGGTCCAAAAAACTTTTTTGTTTAACACCTTCGGATTGGTGATGGTGCATTTTTGGGGCTGAAGTGTATTTTTATTGCTCTTTTTTGTTTATGGTGGACTTTTTTAATCACATTTATTCCAATTTTTAGGGGATGTGACATGACCAAAAAAACGCAATTTTGCCGTTTGGAATTTTTTTTCTTCTATGGTGGTCAGAGTATTCTTTGGATGTAGGGATACCAAATATATGTAACTTTTTTATTTTATTTTTTTATTTGTAAAATGGCAAAATGGGGTAATTTGAACTATTAATATATATATTTTTTTACACTTTAAAATATATTTATTATTTTTACTTTTATTTAACTGTGATACAATGCATTAGGGTGTACAAAGATGGCAGTTCTAGTACTTCCTGCCTGGGGAAGGAAGTAGTAAAACAGAAAACATGAGAGCAATGGAAGCCTTCACAAGGTTCAGAGTGAAAAAACGATGCCCGCGGGGTCCCCAAACGGAATGGGATGGTATCTTTTCCTAAGATTAAGGGGGGTTTTGCCGCATTATCCCGCGCTGTAACCGCTAAGTATTAGCTTCAAATTGTCATACATCCCAAAGCTGGGGAAGGGGGAAAGTTTGTTGCACAACCTTTTCAGGCAATCACTGCAAACAAATGATTTTCGGAACTCTCAATAAGATTTCTGCACTTCTCCACAGGGATGTTGATACACTACTCGTGAGCATACATGCCAAAATTTCCGGGTTTTTTGGGGGGGGGGGGGTACGCTATTTGGGGGGCCCGCCCCCGGGGGGTTGGATTTCCCCCCGCCGCCAGGGGGGGGTCTTTAAAGGCCGCGGCGACAGAGTAGGCTAGTGGCTACTTGGCACCCCCGGGCCGTTCCCACAGGGGGGTGAAGCGGGGCCCCTGCGCCGCTTTCCCGCCCGGAGTCTCGCTGGCAGGGAGGAGGGAGGAGGGATGTTCCCCTCCTCCCCCCTCCCCCCGTATGTCGGCGCCGGGTGTGTGCGCCCTACATAAGGTAGCGGCGCAGGGGGAAAGGGCCGTGGCTGCAGGGGGGGGTGCCGCGGCTGCAGGGGGTGACGCGCGGTGCTTCCCCTTCCCCCCGTGCCGCTGAGGAGATCGTCCGGAGGGGTTGCTGCAGGGCCCGGTGGGTAAGTGGATTTTATTATTTTATTTTTTTTAGCTATTTTGGGGGGTTGTGGAACAATGGGGGGATACCTGGCAACAATGGGGAATTACCTGGCAACAGAGGGGGCACTACCTGGCAACAGGGGGGGGCATCTGGCAACGAGGGGGCACCAACCCGGCTAACAAAGGGGGGGGGCCCCCCCCCTGGCTAACAAAGGGGGGGGCCCACCTGGCTACAGAGGGGGCATCTACTTGGTACAAGGGGGGATTACCCGCCGTAAGGGGCCACTCCCCCCGCTTTTTTGGGGGGTTTCTTCCTGGCTATAAGGGGACTACCTGGCTTTTTTCCAAAGCCTTATGCAGTTAGGTGGGTGGGTGTGGGGTTTTTGAAGGGGCGTGGCATACCCACAAGATGGGGGTGTCCCCTACACTTTGTTTTTCATTTTTAAAGTTTAAAATTGCTCATGAGCCAGCTGCTCCAGCTGTCTCATATGTGAAAGGTGCCTTTTCCAGACTGCATGTTTCACCTCCTTCCACAGATGTTCAATAGGATTTAGATCAGGGCTCTTAGAAGCGACTCCAGAATAGTCCAGTGATTTCCTCTTAGCCATTCTTGTATGTTTTTTTTTGTGTTTTATTATCTTGTTGGTGAATCCATGACCTGTGACTGAGACCAAGCTTTCTGAAACCGGGTAGCATATTTCACTCCTAGTCTTGAGATTTCATTGGACCCTGCACAGATTCAAAACACCCTGTGCTGGATCCCGTAAAGCAACCCCAAAACATAACCAAGCCTCCCCAAGGTTTTATAATAGGTTTCTTTTTTTTTACAATATTTAAAAAAAGCTGGAGGGGAAGAGATACTGTATGTAAATTATAAACAGGATGCTGGGCACATATTGTATTTGTTGTGCCCGTGTCTTTTACAACTGCAACTAAAATGATTTTTTTCCCCCATTAGGTGTATTTGCAAAAATTTTCAAAAATTTAATTTTTAACGAAAAACAATCAAACAAAACAATTTAATATAGCCCAAGGAAACAGACTAAGGTTCCATTCAGCAAATTTCGTCTGTTGTCTCCTCATTGCAACGATATCTGTACCAGGGATTCGACATGTGATAAAGAACGGTGTACTGCTCTGTTATTTACGTGGCAGTAAAACATAAAACAAATAGAGGTAGAGCAGCATGACAGTTTTGGACAACTGTTTTGCTCTGCTTCCTTTCTGTAAACGCTTTATGCGCCTGTCACATTTGAAAAATAGAACAAACATAGCACAAATAATACTGTGTTTGCTTTACGGCTTTTTCTATGGCTCCGCCATGGTACATCGGAATATAATTATTTAATGTATCCTAATGAAGGAGTGATCATTTTGACGGGGAGAATATAAATGAGGTTAGTGGACAGACCTTAATTAGATCAAATGGTTTCCCACAAATTATTTAGGAATGGCCACATTCCGCAGTTTTATTGACTACTAGTCTCAATCTCCAATAAATTATATCCAACACGCACTTTATGACTAGAAATGTTATATTTTAGTTTTTTATGTTAGAGCATACTTTAGCTTTATTCAACTCACTGGCAAATGTGTAATGTATAATCAGACAGCAGCTTCTGGAAGTGTTGGTCATAAGGAGAAAAACATATTTAACCCGCTTAAGGACCAAGGCCTGTTTTGTACCTTCCTGAACAAACCCTTATTTTTGAAATTGTCGTGTTCAATTTATGTGAGAATAACTTTTTGACAACTTTCTCCTATCACCATGATGATTTCAAGAGATTGTTTTCTTTCGTGACACATTGTGACTTTAAGTTGTAATAGAAATTTTTATCCATACAATCCTTGATTTGTTGTGAAAAATATAAAAATTTCATGAGAAATTTTTGGAAAAAATTTGCGGATTGTTATGGAGAAAGTTGGCCTCCAAATGTTCTGGCTGTACAAGACCAGATTACATTATTCACATCAAAATAGTTAATAACTAGAATCTACCATATGTCCACTATTAGGTTGGCATGCATTTTTTAAATGTCTTTATTTTTTTTTTTTGACATTAGAGGGCTTTAGAAATGTCTAGATGTTAGTAATTTCTCTCACATTTCAAGAAAAATTTAGAAATATTACATT
The DNA here is from genome assembly GCA_025379985.1 of Phyllomedusa bahiana. Taxonomy (NCBI): domain Eukaryota; kingdom Metazoa; phylum Chordata; class Amphibia; order Anura; family Hylidae; genus Phyllomedusa; species Phyllomedusa bahiana. The sequence continues at coordinate 19,237 of JAODAL010006403.1, read as the reverse complement.
TTTTTGTAGGCGACCACTCCAGTTCTCCGACGTGGCTCTTTGTGGGGCCTGCATGTTAGATACCCCATAAGTTGATGCCATTGAGAAACTAGACCCCTTAACGTATTTTACAAAACTATTTAGGAAAGTTTGATAACCCTTCAGATATTGCACAGAAAATAAAGCGAAAGTGGAGGTGAAATAGTTCCAAAATTTCAATTTTTTTTTTGCAAGATTTTTCAAAATTTATCCATTATTCAATGGAATACGGTAAAATGTGACTAGGTAAATGCACTAAATATCAATTCCCCAGGTCTGCCGTTTATATAGGTTTCCCATATGTGGCCCTAGTGCTTATTGGTCACCCCATAAGGCCCCAGATTAAGGAGGAGCACTCTACTATAATCCTGGGGGTCTCATTTTCAATACGATTTTAATTTTAGGCGCTATTTCAGGTATTGGGGGACACCCTAAGGTTCCTAAAAACTATGATTAAAGACCCCTGAAATTGACCAGCATATTGGTAAAAGACTACACCCTTATGGAATATTATCCAGGGGATGTGCATTGAGTATAGAATAGACCCCACAGGTGATTTCACGCAAATTTTTTTTTAGCATATGGCTGTGAAATAAAATAATACAATTTTACAATAATCTTGTAAATTTTAGCTTAACAATGTTTTCATATATACATAGGAATCCTGGAAAAAAAAAGAACCCTAAAACTTTGTTAAGCAATTTCTTCCAAGGTTCGTGACATATTACCTCTACATGTGTGGATGCTTGTAAACTGTGTTTGGGCGCCCCCCCCCCCCCCCCCCCCATCGCCGCCCCCACCAGGGCCCTAAAAGTGCGCGGCCGTCCCACGTGCCCCATAATCTCCACGGTGCCCCCCCTATCCTGCGCCACCTCCACAGCCCCACCTCCTCCTCCCCCCCTCCCTTGGTCCCCCGCGGCGCCCCCCAATGCCCCCTACCCCCCGAGCCCCCCCCACTTCACCCCCCGCCCCAAAAGCCCCCCCCCCCCACACAGTAGCCACCACGAACAGCCGCGAAACACCCTTCCCCCCATGACCCCCGCCCCCCCTCGCCCACCAACCCACACATTCCTCCTGCCGCCCATTCCCCACCACCCCCACACACCCCATCCACGCCGGCATCCACTCCCCCCCCCCCACCTCCCCACTGCCCCCGGTCGCCCCCCCCCGCCCCCCCCCCCCCCCCCCCCCCCCCCCCCCCCCTCCCCCCCCCCCCCCCCCCCCCCCCCCCCCCTTGAGCGAGACACGCGAGAAGCAGACACAAACGCGCTTGGTGGCATTTGTCACATCCGCCCCCTCCGTTTCATAGTTTTTTTTTTAGATAGAGACTCAGTGTGTGTGGGTGTGTGAGTGTGTGTGTGTATGAGGATGGAGAAAAACGCCAGTGGGTTTCGGTCATTGTTTTTTGGGTTTCAGATGTATTACAGCATTCGCCGGTGCAGTGTAAATTTGTGATACTTTAACATATGTGGTTGCAGTGGTAAATAATGTGATAAACTTTACTATGATGGGGTCGGGGACATATTACCAATGATATAGGTTTTTTTATATAGTATTTTTCTGTTTTACTCTACGTTATACTCAGTTACAAAAATACTGTCTATATATAAAATGTGTGTTTTTATTGTTGTCATATTCTGGACGACGCCATAACTTTTTTATTTTGCTGTGTGTCAGTAGCTGGTGTATTGGGCGCTTGTTTTTTGAGGGATGAGTTGAGTATTTATTGGTACCATATATGGGGTGCATATGATGCTATTTTCCACTTTTTATTAAGGTTTTTCTGAGGATGTTTTGAACATATGATACAGCAAATCTTGGTTTGTGTTTTTTTATTTTATTTTTTATAGCGGGTCACGGTACGGTATATATGACATGTAGCTTTACTAGCAGGTCAATACGTTACAACCGATACCCAATTGTAGTAGATAATATTTCTTATGTACGTTTACTGCTTTTATACAATAAAAAACACCCTTTTTTTATTCAACCAGGAAAATACGTTTTTTGCATGCCATCAGTCTGAGAGCCATAACTTTTAAATTTTTCTGTGCCTTGGAGCTGTGTATGGGACTTGTTTTTTCGAGATGATGGTTGACTGTTTTGTTTTGTGTAATCCATTTTTATGGGCGGGGGACAAGTGTCTTTTTTGAGTCGCTTTTAAATCCTTTTTTTTGGGGCCAGGTGTGAAGAAATACTGCTATCCTAGTTAGAGTTTTTTATTTTTAATTTTTAACAGGGCTACCGTTGCAGTGTATCTAGTGTAAAGTTAGCATTTTACCTTTGGGTTGCCTACGAGTTATGGCTGATACCCTATTTTTATAGTTTTTTTTATGTTGATAGCACTTTATAAAAAAAAATAAAAGGAAAAAGTGTTTTTAGTGTGTAAAACAATATGTTTAATTGCATTCGCTATACTTCTGAGAGCGCCTATACATTTTGTTATGCTTTCCGTATATACAGAGCTGTATAAGGACTTTTTTTTGGTGTATAGGGAGCTCTTGAACTGACGGTCTTGTAATTGGTACTCAACTTTGGCGTTTCTAGGAGTTTTTGACTTCGCTTTTTATTCATTTTTATGTGCTGCGGATGAACAATAACTATTAGGAGATACGTCTGTCGATTGTTTTTTTGTTTTGTTTTTTTTTTACTCGATGGGCTGGTTGCACCGTTGGTAAGGGTTACTTTAACATGACAGATTTTATAGGGCACGGCGTGTTACGCAAGCCGGCAATACTATAAGTATGATGAGTATTTATTTTTTATCCTTTTTTTGGGGCGATTTGCATTTGTAAAGGGGAAAAGGGCGGCTGTTCGTACGTATTTTTATTTTATTTTTCGGTGTTTGTCGTTACTTGTTTTTCATCTGTTTTTTTAATTTTTTCACTTTTTCACATTTTTATGGTTTACTTTTCCCCTTAGGGGATATGAGAATGAGAGGATCTTTAGTATCTTCGCATTCAATTAGGAATCAGTGCTAGCTTGTTGCGTGTTGGTTCCTATGACAATGTCAGTCTACGATGCCGGGACATGCCCACAGGGCAACGGACCGGGCATCGTTGACGTCAACAGACAACCCGGAAGGCAATCTCTGCCCTCCATGCTGTCTGTAAGAGGGCAGGAGGACATGCTACGGATCTGCCTCCGATCCCGTGCGCTGCTGCCGCGACAGAGAGACGCAGGAGGAGGCGATCTCCGTCGTGCGTCTCTCTTAGTTATTGCGAGCCTCGAGTAAATGCGGTACGCGTTAATTAAGAAAGGGTTTAACGCCGCCCCCCCCCCCCCCCCTCGGTTGTCGATGACTGGGTCAGGGGGTCACGTACGTCTGCGGGATGGTCAGATATAATAGTACACAGCTGACACCCGAAGCTTCGATCTGGACACAACTTATGCTTTAGAGTTGCGCGCATCCTCAGTGACGTATCCATACTCCAGGTGCGTGAAACCCCCAAAAAGCACATGGACGTATGGATACGTCTAAGGTCGTTAAGGGGTTTATAAGGGGTTTTCCTGATTATTTCAAAAATTAATACTAAATTAATAGACAGGTGTCCAGATTAGTATAGGTAATGAGTGTGAAGAATAGGAGGGGCTTATTAAAAAGAAAAAACTAACTGGAACCTCCGTGAAAAACAGAATTCTTGCTGATGGGTAGGTGATCAAATATGTATTTCATGCAATAAATAGCAAAAATTATTTATTTAAAACATAATATACAATGTGATTTTCGGGATTTTTTAAGATTCTGGTTCTCTCACCAGTTTGAAGTGTACTATGATTAAACAATTACAACCTCTCCATTCTTTGTCGATGGGAAAAATTGCAAAAAGATTGCCAGAGTATGCAAAATACTTGATTTTCCCCACTGTATGTAATATATGATAGAACCGATATCTGTCACAAAAGATTTCTGGCCTACATAAGAGATGGTCTATGGAAGACGTCTCTGTATGTACAACCAGGAAAATCTCCCAATGTGTACTGAATGCAGATGTTACTGTTACTACTGTTACAACCTTTGAGTTAAGAAGTCTTGGGGCGAGCCTTACTTTGCCTCCATTAGCTAGAGGTTTTTTTGTCATTTAACATACAAAAATGACAAATAAAAATTGTGATGAACACGTCCCTTCTGGGACTCTAGTATGATGCTATTTTTCACTAGACAATTCCAATCTTACTTTTTGCTATGGGGCAATCATTTAACCCCATTTTCCACAACTTCCTACTACGGTATGTTTTAATCTAATTTCTTTCTAAAATTGTAACTATTTATCTTTTAACTATTACTATGTATATGGCTAACACAATATTGCCATATAGTACAGCGTTTGGTGTGTATTTTTAATATATATTAGGCAATAGTTGGCTAGCCGCTTTTTTGCATAGTTAAAATTAAGTTAAAATTTTAGAAACATTAGATAAAAAAAACGTGTAGGGATTTATGGAAAATGGTGTTAAAGATTGCCGATGGCACTAATGTATTGGATTATTTTAGTGTGTACATCCCGGCTACTTATTTATGGTTCCTGATTTCACATGGTGTGCAGATTCCTCAAACTAGAAGCACATGGAGTGCCCATGGCTGCCAATATTGCGCATGAACTTGTACTGCTTAAGTGACTGATCATAGCACTACACATTGCCATTATAATTCATTCAGCTCTGCATGTTAAAACCATGCTGGAAATGGAGCCATAAAAGGAAGCTGCAAAGATTCATATATTGCACTTGTTGTAATTCATACACTAAGAGGGTGTTCCTACATTCAGATTTTTTAGATGCGTTTTGACTACAAAGTCAAGAATGGATTTAAAATAGAAAAACAAATTATATACTTATATATGTGTCCTTAAGTTAAGACCCCTTCCCATACTTTGCCTTTTAAAAAAACTGTAGCAAATTACCCTAAATGTTGGGAAACCTTAGTCCAAAAATGGACATGTGACTGGGCCACTTTTGCTTGATAGACTCACAAACAGCCTCTTTCTCAGGCAGATATGTGAAGATGGTTATTTTTTAAAAATGTTTGCACATTCCTGTCTAATGAGTTTTATATTAACATGCACAATTATACTAAAAAACCGTTTCACCCTAAATGTCGCAGGCCAAACCCCACTCGCGTCTTTCATTATCCGAAAAGGCTAGACCAAGCAAAAAGGGGAAAAGGGACCAGATGCAGGAAACCACCAGGGGACTTTTCCCTGAGGGATGCAACCAGGGTTTGGGGAGGGGGCACTTGGTTTTGGGGCTCCACAACACCTCCAGGGGGTGGGGGGCGCTCTGACAGCACTTCCAGGCAACCAGAAACCTTCCCCAAGATCTAACTTGGTGGTTGCAGGGGGAAGTGCTGGAAATTTTATGCAAAAATTAAAAGGACACTTGCCTTTTATTGCAACGGGGCACAAGGGCCACAGAAAGAAAAAATGTTAAGTTTAAAACTCTTTGTTTTCCAAAACAACTAGACCCCCCCCTTTATTTTTCCAGAGCACTATATAAATAAAGGGGGCGCTCTTTGGGTTGCCTTTTTTTGGGGGAAAAAAGAGATTTTTTGACCTTTTTCACTTTCATAATTTTGGGCCCCCGGTCTTTGGAGGACAACTAAATACTGATATGGTCCCTTGAAAAAAAGGTTTGCACCCCTGCACTAAGCACTACGTAGTACATCAGGGATGTTCCCACAGGCAGGCAAGGCAGGCAGTCGCTCAGGGGTTGCCACAGCGACCTCCCGTGCGGCTATTACTATCTGTCTCTGCATGAACACTTTTTCACCCAGCCCCGGGAGCTTGCGGCTCATACCATGGAGAGGTAGTAAAATTTTTTTATTTATTTTCCCACCTAACAGGTGGAAAAATTATTCTACCTACTGGGGGGCAATTATTCTACCCACTGGTGGAAAATTATTCACCTAAGGGTTGGCAATTATCTACATACTGGGGCAACTTAATTCGCCTACAGGGGGCAAATTATTTTACCTACTGGGGGCAAATAATTCCACTTACAAGGGGCAAATTATTTTACCTACAGGGAGCAAATTATTATACTTACTGGGGGCAAGTTATTCTACTTACTGGGGCAAATAACTCTACCTATATTTACTTACAGGGTGGCATATCTTTGCCTACATTTGGGCTTTGTATGCCCAAATATGGGGGGAAATATCTCTACCAGAGGGGCCCACAAATTTTCCATCTACAGGGGCTCTATATATCTACCTACTGGGGGGTCATATATCTACCTACAGGGTGCTTATATACCTACCTACCTATCTACTAGCTCATATACACACCTACTGGGGGCCTCTATACCTATCTACTGAGTCTATAAAACCAATCTTCAAGGGTGCCACATACCCCCCCCCACCAACCTACAGGGGCCTATGTAAATTAATTACTAGGGACCTATTTTCTGACTTAATGGGGCCGATATAACTACCTATCTACTTAATAAGGAACCTAGATACCTACCTATTGGGACCTAAAAAGTCTACCTACCTACATACAAACATTGGGATTTAAAGGGGTTGTCTCACTACTTCGATTCATCTATCTCCTCCTTTTTATTTGAATTCATGAACGATTTACTGCTATTTATTGACCTGCAGTGAGGAGCTGCTGAGAAAAACCAGGAAATGTAGCTATAGCGACCAGTGCTGGCAGCCTATCAGGAGAGATCGAACAGGGCTGTAGCTATAGCGACCTGAGGAGCTGATGCAGCCCATACAAGAGGTATATCTAGGAATAGGTTAGGACACGGTTAATAGACACAAAATTGCAAAGTGACTTGTTTTTTCCAAGATCTTTAACATAAAAACCAATCCTTTAGTGAGACAACCCTTTTAAAAAAAACCCTTCCCGACATTGGACGTATGCATAGTCCTAGCGATCCTGGCGATCGTGCAGGCTTACAAGCGAGCCCGCACGATCACGACATGGGCCCACAGTATATACCGCTGGCCTCATGCCGCATCCCCCGGGCTGGTGTGAGCTCTGGCCGCAGTGTTTAACCCCTTAGTTTTTTGACAATCAATTTAGATCATCAGAGCTAAGTCGCAGGCAGGAGGAGCGAGCTCCTGCTCCCGGGGTGCTGCCGCACGTTAGTGCAGCAGCGATCTCCTACCAGACGGCCCTGGGCAGTGAAAGTCACTTCCCGGGTCGTCTGTGATGTCACCATGCATTGTGGGCATGGTGACTGACAGTTGCCATGGAGACCAGTACACAGCAATAAGCTGTGTGCTGATCTCCTATTGTATGAGCGATTTGACGATCATTCATACAATTCCCCTCTGGGGAAAAGGGAAAAAAGTGTAAAAAAAATGAAAAAAAGTTTAAAAAACAAACCAAAAAAAAAAAAAACATGTACACCGCCCTTTTTCCCTTTACAAACGCCAATCGCCCCAAAAAATATAAAAAATAAAGTACACATATTTGGTATCGCCGCATGCGTAACGACCTGCCCTATAAATATGTCACATTAATTAACCCACACGTTGAACGCTGCAGCACATAAAATGGAATTAAAAGCGATCAAAAACTTATATAAACCCCAAAGTTGTACCAATTAAAACGTCAGTTCATCCTGCAAAACAAGTCCTTACAAGTCTCTGTCTACAGAAAAATAAAAAAAGTTATAGCGATCAGAAGTCAGCAATGCATAAATAGTTTTACACAATAAAAACACTTTTTTTTTTTTTTTTAAAGTGCTTCAACATAAAAAAAAACGATATAAATAGGGTATCACCGTAATCGTATCGACCCACATAGTAAAACTAACATGTCACGGATACTGCATGGTGAGCGCTGTTAAAAATAAAAAGCACTACTAGGATTGCAGTATTTTCTTCACTCCGTCTTCCAAAAAATGGATTTATCGATCAAAAACTGATCAAAAAGTCTTGTTCCCCCAAAAATGATACCAATAAAAACGTCAACTCATCTTGCAAAAAACAAGCCCATACACAGCTCTGTATACAGAAAATTGAAAAATGTATAGATGTCAGAATAGGACAACATAAAAACTAAATTTTTTATAGACATATTTCTATTGTGTAAAAGTAATAAAACATAAAAAACTATATAAAACTTATATAATTGAAATTGTACCGAACCACTTGGTAAAATTATCCGTCATTTTACCGTTACGGTGAACACTGTAAAATTGAAGCCCAAAAAAACAATGGCGGAACTACGTTCCCCTCCCACCATTTTCATGGCCCAATGCTAAAAAAAACTATGGAACACCTGTGTGCCTAAAATGCACAATACACCACTAGATAAGATCCCTGAGTGTTGAATCCAGAATGGGGCAACTTCTGGAAGGTTTCACCTGTTCTAGTACTTTGGGGACTTTGCGACATGGCCCCACCAAAATCTACGTTCCAAAAGCCAAATAGCGCTCCCTCCCTTGTATGCCCTGCCATGCACCGAAACAGCAGTTTACATCCACATGTAGGGTATTGCCGAACTTGGAAGAAATTGCATAACAGGATTTGGGGTGGTTTTTTCCAGGATTTTTTGTAAAAATTAAACATTTTCAGCTAAAATTGCAGATTGTTGGAAAAAAAATTTTTTTTTCATTTTCACAGCCTAACACTAAAAAAAATTGTGAAATACCTGTGGGGCCGATATACTCACTGCAACCCCTGGATAAATTTCCCTTTAAAGGGGGGTAGTTTCCAATTGGTAATTTTTTGGGGTGTTTATTAAGTTTTAGTACCTTAGGGTGTCCGCAAACCTGAAATGGCGCCTAATAAAATCGTAATGAAAATGAGACCCCAGAGTCCGATAGGTGCTCCTCCTATTCTGGGGCTTATGGTTAAACCAAATAGTGCACTAGGGCCACACATGGGATATCACTGAAAACATCAGAATCTGCGGAATCAATATTAAGTTGCATTTACCTGATCACATCTACTGTGTTCTTGTGAATAAGGATAAAAATTTAAAATCAGCAAAAAAAGTAAATTTTTAAAATTTTCCCACCTCCACTTTGCTTTAATTCCTGTGAAACACCTAATGGGTTAATAAACTTCCTAAATGCTGTTTTGAATTCTTTAAGGGGTGTAGTTTATTAGATAAAGTCATTTATGGTGGTATCCAGCATACAGACCAATTAAAGTCACATCAGAACTGGAATCCAAAATGTATATTGCAAATTTTCTTGAAAATTTGAAAATTACCACTAAATTTCTAAGCCCCCTAATGTCGTAAAAAAAACCCAGACATTTAAAAAAAATTATGCCAATCTATAGTAGATATATGGTAGATGCTAGTTATAAACGATTTTGAGTGTAATAACTAAATGTCTTACATGCAGAAATTTTTTAAAATGGTAAATTTTTAAAATTTTTCACAATGCTTTGATATTTTTCACATATGAACAAAGACTTTTTGGACCACAATTTCTTACTATCTTAAAGCACAATGTGTCACGAGAAAACAATCTCTGAAAACACATGGATAGGTTAAAGTGTCAAAAAGTTATTCTCACATAAAGTGACACGTCAGATTTCAAAAATGGGGCTCTGTCAGAGAGGCCAAAACTGACTCCGGCGGTAAGGAGTTAACTACCTCCTATATGGGAATACAAAACAAGCCTAAAACTTAGTGCACAAATGGGAGTCCCATATATGTTTAGGGGCACTTTTAGGGCATATGCCTACGGCACGGGTTTGCGGCCGGTTTTTCAGACAGTTTGCGGTTTTGCAGACCGTCCCGCCCGAAAACAATATTCTACATGCTTTTCTCCGCTCAACGCGATAAACCGACTGGTATTTGTCCATTGCCATGTAAACGGGACCTTATTGTTAGAAGCACAAAGGGGTCATTATTACCATTTGGAGCACTATAGATGGGGAGTTTGTACAAAGGTAGGAGTTGGTAGGGAAATGCTAGAAAAGTGAGGAGTCTAAGATGTTTGTTTTATAAATGCTACAGTGAAGAGTCGTGGCCAGGAGAAGACGTCATGGCGATTAGGGATGGATATAGAAGAAAAATGGACAGAGGACAACACATCAAAGAAGAGAATAAATCAGAGACTTCTCCTGTGAGTCCCTGGATGAAACTTTGCTGTGATCACTTATATGTTTGCAGAGCCTGTGTACAACTGGTAACTCCCTTTTTTTTTTGGGTCACTGTAGGGCTGAATTGCCATGTTATAAGGTTTTATTCATAATATTTGGTGAAAATTATGCAGTCACATGGGTGGTATTATTCGTCACAAATTGGGGTAAATTTTGGCATGAGTGGCAGTATTTTTTGGAGGATTATAGGGCCCTTTTAGGGGATTTTGAACACCCTTTTGGGATTCTGATTTGTGTGGGGTTTTTTTGGTTTTTTGGCGACATTATTTTACTTAAAATTTTGTTTTTTAGCGTTTTATATTCAGGCATTTGGGTGATGGTTGGCAAAAAGTCACAGCGACGAAAAGTTAAAAAGGGGAGAAATTTCTTCCCCCACCCTGAATGTAATTTTTACCTAGGAACCCCTTTTTACTCTCCACACAGTGCTGTGTAGCTTAGTATAAATCAAAAAACCTTACATGCACTGTTTTTGCATGTACCTTTTTTTTCCATACAGTTTGTTCTTTTTTTTAAAACTTCTGGGGTTTCATAAAAACAGGCAAAAAAACCAAAAAGTTTTGTTTACATGAGCAAAATATTTAAATCAAAACCCCTTTTAAGACCCAAAGATACATATGTTGAAAATTGCACTGATATAAAGGGTTTTAGATCCTAGTGTAATAAAACAGTGCTACACTTACTGCAATATGATTTCACAAAAAATCCAACTGTGTCAGATTTTTTCAAAGACTCAGTTTGAATCAATTTAAATTTTTAAAAAATTGCCATTTTATATTCAAAAAATACGCCATTGCAATATACACTACTCACAGAAAGTTAGTGATATTTGGATTTTGGTTGAAATTTCAGGTGAACATAAAATTTCTTGAAATGTTCTTTTAACTTTAGAATGCACATGTCCAACTATTCAATGTTTCACTTTTTGCACAACTTGCTATCCTAACAAAGGATTTAATGGGAAAATCCACAAAAAATTTAGGGATCAATTTGAATTGGATTTAAACACTCATCCTCAACATGCTGGTGCAGGATACTCTTAGACGGAAGTGGCCACTGAGTTTAGAGTGTCGCAGTGTCATCAGCAGCTTGCAATAGAGACACAGAGAGGAAGAGTCACAGAAAGCAAAGAAATACTCTTTGGCGCTCACACCCCTGATGCCCTTTATTGTAACCCAAAGCCTGCGAACTGGAAAGATAATCCACACAACTCCAGCACTTTTAAGGGGGGGTTAAGAGGCAACCAAGGTCACGTTAGACTATTTTAACCCCGTTTACATCACGTGGCTGGTGTTAGTTAATGGGAAGGGGACCAACCGGGGAAGAACAGCACTCTCCTTTATGCTCCAGCACGGGTGGGAACATATTTCTGCTCAGATGAATCAACTTTTCAAAACCAAAAAACATGCGACCACAAACCCTCTCCAGCGTAAACTTCCTGGCTCATGCAAGATAAGCCCGTCCTTTTTGGTGGGTCATATCTAGCACCAACAATGCGACTAAAAATTACAAGGCTGACATGACATTGGTCAATCTCACCAAAAATTATGTCACACCCTAGGGGAAAAAAGAATGGGGCCGCAGAAATTTTGGCGTCAAAAACTGTAGAAACCATTTTTCTATAGATGTATGAACAGGCTACTCCCAACTTTGGAGTGAAATGCCAGACGTATAAAGTCCAACGTAATAGTCAAGGGGGCGATGCCAAGTACAAAACATGTATGCAATGACATGTAAAAAAAAAATATTAAATTAAATAAAAAACTAACAGAAGTTAAAAACACCTAAAAATAAACCCTATTATAGGGTATACTAGCGAGGGGGTTATATATTTAGCACCTTTGAGGAAGCCAAACCGGTGCCTAAAACCATTGTCCAGCAATGTTAAAATGCCATCGGATTTTTGGGGGTATTTTAAAAAATTCTGTGTAAAACATACCTAACAAAGCATTTTAACCCGTTCCCCGACTTTGGACGTATCATACGCCCCAAGTGGAATTTGCGCCCCCCCAAAAGGGAAATTACCCCAAACGCCCTGGCGATCGTGCGGACTCACAACCCGAGCCCCCACGATCGAAAACATGGGCCCAAACGGAAAATTACCGCGGGCCCATGCCCCCATAACCCATGGCCGGGGGTAGCCCCGGCCGCAGGGTTTTAACCCCAAGCCCCAAACGAAAAATTAAAATTTTGTCAAAAGGAAAGGGGTTTCGAAAGGCGGGAGGAGGGGGGCGACCCCCAACCAAAAACCCTTTGGGTTAAGTGAAAGTCATTTTCCCGTCTCGCTTTAGGGACACCATGCCCCCCATTTCATTGGGGGGAAAAATTGGTGATTGACAGTCCCCAAATGGCGACCATACACAGCAAAATTTCCTGTGCACGGGGCCTTTCCTTTTAAAACCGAAAATCTAAAGATCACTGTTATAAATCCCCTAGGGGGGAAAAGTGAAAAAGTGAAAGAATTTAAAAAAAAAATTTGAAATCACAAACACAAAAAAAAAAACACGTACACCCCCCTTTTCCCCCCCTTTAACAAAGGGCCCAAAATCCCCCCCAAAAAGATAAAAAATAAAAAAAGTACCCATTTTTGGGGTATCCCCCCGTGTCGTAAAAAACCCACCCTTTTAAACATGTAAAATTTTTAATTAACCCGCGCGGTAAACCGCTTAAAAAAAAAATCAAAAAAAATTTGGAAAATTTTTGTTAAACCCCAAACCCCCAAAAAAGAAAAAAAAACAATCAAAAACTGTAATGAATGCCAAAGTTGAAACCAATGAAAACATCATTAAAACCCCAAAAAAAAGTCCTTACACGTCTGGGTTGAATACGGAAAAAAAAAAAAAGTTATGCCCTACCCAAAGGGATACGATGCTAAAAATTTTTTTAAACACAATAAAAACCCCCTTTTTTTTTTTAAAATTGTTTTGAACATAAAACTATTAAAAAAGGGAAACACCGAAATTTTAAACAACCCACAGAGAAAAAGCAAATTTTTTCTTTTTAAAAACTGCCACTGAACGCGTTAAAAATAATAAATAAAAAAACACTACTAGGTTTGGGCAGCATTTTCTTCCCCCCTGCCTTCCCAAAAAAGGATTTTAAAATGATAAAAAAAGTTTGCCCCCCAAAAAATGAAGCCAAAAAAAAATTCAACTAAATTCGAAAAAAAACAACCCATACACAACTCCGAAAAAACAAAAAAAAAAAAAAGTTATGGCCCAGGCTATGGCGATGAAAAAAAGGGTTTTTTCCTTTTGAATAAAATTTTTTTAGTGGGAAAAAAAAGCGGGAAAAACAAAAAAAAACCCCACAAACTGGGTTCGCTGTAACCCATATCGACCTCGATTAAAGCTAGAAAATGTCATTTTAACCACAAAAATTGAAACCGCTGAAAAAAAAAAAAAAAACACATCAGGAAGGCGTATTTTGTTCAAAATGCCTCAAAAAAACCCTTTAAATAAAAAAAGTGATAAAAGCATCAAGGGCCCCCATAATGGAATAATAAAAACATCAAATCACCCCTAAAAAACAAGCCCCAAAACCTCCGTATGCAGAAAAAAGAAAAAAAATTTTGGTTTTTTCCCAAAAAGGGCAACATAGGGGAAACCCAAATTTTTTTTTATTTTTTTAATTAATTTTAATTTTTAAAAGGGCCCTTGATTTCCCGGCGCGTACATTCATGGGGGTTTCATACAAACATAAGTCAAACCCAAGTCAATGATAAGTGATGAATGACAATTGGGGACACAAAGGGAGAGAGGACCCAAACCCCGAAGGGGTTACAAACAAAAAGGAGGGGGGAAAAGACAGAAGGTAGGGGCAGACATTTTTTTGGGGGGATGTATGACAGCAAGGTTTTGTGTAGGGTAAAGGCAAACCCCGAAGAAAAGGGTTTTTTAGATTGCTTTTGAAGCTGGGGAAATTTGGGGAGAGTCCCGATTTTTGGGGGAGTAAGTTTTTCCCGAGTGGGGTTTTTAAACACGGGGGAAAACCCTTTGGGGAAAGGTTTTTGTTAGGGGCTGAAAAAAGGGAAAGCAAGGAGAAGGTCCGTTAGGGAGCGGAGATTTCGTGAGGGGGGGGGTATTTGGAAATTAGGGCAGAGTTAAGGAGGGGGGGAGTCATGGAAAAGCCATGGGAAGGGCATTGGGAAATAGCTTTAAATGAATTTGCGGGCAATGGGAAGCCAGTGAAGGGGTTTGGGGAGAGGGGAAGGCAAGGATTTGCGAGGAAAAGGGGTGGATAAAAACGGGCAAACAGAGTTGAAATGCTTTTGAAGGGGGGCAAAAAGTGCTGACCCGGGGGGCCACAGAGAAGGAAGTTTTCCGTAGTCGAGGCGGGAGGAAAGACAAAGGGATGGACCAGCAAAATTTTTTTGGTGTCGAAGGTTGAAAGGAAAAACGGATGCGAGAGATTTTTTTCCCGGGGGAGGCGGGAGGCAGAGGTAAGGTTTTTTGGGTGTGTGGGGGGGTTTTAAAGATAGAGCGGGGTCTAGGATTAACCCCCCAGGCGGGGGACCCTTTCGGGGCAGGGGAGAGAGTGTAAACCCTTGACGAATAGAGAGATCCCGGGGAGGGTTTGATTTGGGGCGGGGGAAAAAATGATGAAATTTTTGTTTTCTCCCCCCATTTAAATTTTAGGGAACGTAAGGGAAAAAGGAGGAAATGGACGATAACAGTCTGGGTCCGGGAAAAGCAGAGGGTTTTAACACTGGACCCGGGGATTAAGGGGTATCCCTCACATAGAGGTGGTAATGAAAACCGGGAGGGTAAAGAGCGACTGAGGCCCAAAAGTGTTTAAAAAGAGAAGATAAAGGACCCGGGCGACCCCGAGGGACACCCCAAAAAGAAATTGGGTGGGGGAGGAGGTTTGGCGAGAAAGGAAGGGCGCGAAAGTCCACAGTGAGGAAGAAGAGAAACCAGGGAAAAACCAAGCCGGAAAAGCCGAGGGAGGAAAAGGGTTTGTAGCGGAGGAATGGGGCCACAGGGCAAAGGGAGAGGACAAGTCTAGAATGAAAGGACAGAGGAATGGCGTGAGGCTTTGGCATTTTGCCCAGTCATTGGGTGACCCCTTGGGGTTAAGGCGGGTTTCGGGAAAAGTGGGGAATCAAAACCAGATTGTTTGTGGGTCCCAAAAAGAAACTTGGAGGGGAGGTTGGGGACAGTTGAAAATTTATTTGCTGCTCAGGAGTTTTTGGGAAACAAAAGGGAGCAAATGAGATGGGGGGATAGTTTTGGGGCCGAGAGGAGGGGGCAAGGGTTGTCTTTTTTAAAAGGGGGAGTTTTTTTGTAAACATGTTTAAAAAAGGGGGAAGGGGAAAATGCCAAGTTTTGGGATAGGGTTTAAGAGATGGGTGAGGGGTGGGATTATAGGGAAACACTGAGGGCCCGGGGTGAGGTTGGGTGGCAGTGGGTTTAAAACTACAAGGAAATAGGTTGGGTTTGGAAAAGTTTGGAGAAAGGTTTTCCCTGAGTTTACCGTGGGGAAACAAGTTAAGGGAAGAGCAAGTTTTTCAAAAAAGAGGGTGGGGGGGGACTGTGGGCTGAGGGTTTTTTCTGAAAAAAGGGGGGGGTTTTATCTTCCCGAAAGGGAAATGAATGGCAAAGTCCCTCTGCTGAAAGGAGGGATTTGGGGGGTAGTCTGGGGGGACCCAAAGAAGTTTTTAAGGGTTTTGGGGAAAAATTGTCTGGGGGTGAGACAAAGGGGGATTTGGGGAAATTTGGGGAAGTATTCCCCGTTTGGGGAGGTGAGTGCAAAATTTAAATGTATGCAAGATTGTTTTTTATGAGGGAAAGTCATCGGGGAGCGAGTTTTTTCCACGGGGTTTTTGCAATTATTTATTTTAAACCTTTTCTTTTCGTTTAAAAGGGAATAAAAACAAAAAAACTATAAAAAATTTATATCATTTTCAATTGTAACCCGACCCCCCTAGTAAAGTTATCTTGTCATTTATCCTTACGGCGAACACTGTCAAAATTTAAAACCCCAAAAAAAAAAATACGAAACTGCATTTTTTCCCCCCCAATTTTTATGGGCCCCAAAGCTAAAAAAAAATACCGAAACCCCGTTGCCCAAAATTCAAAAAAAACCCTTAGATAGATTTCCCAAGGGGGGTTTTAAAACCAAAATGGGGGGACTTTTGGGGAAAGGGTTTTACCTGTTCTGGTACTTTTGGGGGTTTGCAAAAAATTTACCTGGCCCCAAACCAAAAAAAAATTGGGTTTCAAAAGCCAAAAAAAAACTCCCCCCCCCCTTTTCCCCCTGCCATGCCCCCAAAAAAGCATTTTACCCCACAGTAGGGTATTGCCGAACTTTGGGAAAAAATTTCTTTAAAAAAATTTTTGGGGGGGGTTTTTTTTAGATTTCTTTTTTAAAAATTAAACATTTCAGCTAAAAATTTCAGAAAAAGAAAGAAAAAATTTTTTTTTTTAATTTTTCCCCAGCCTAACCTAAAATTTGTGATTTACCACTACACCCCCCGGAAAAATTTTCCCAAAAATGTGTTTTTCCAATATGGGGTCTTTTTTTAAGGGGGGTTTTTTAAGTTTTGCCCTTAAGGGGTCCCCAAAGCTGAAATGGGCCTAAAAAAAATCGGAAAAGAAAAGAGACCCCCCAAAAACCATTTGGTGCACCTCCTACTCTGAGGCTTTTTTTAGCCAAAACGCACTAGGGGCCCCAAATGGTAATCTCTGAAAAAAAGGCAAAAATCTGGGGAAACAATGTTAAATTTTCAATTTCCCCGATCCCTCTTCCCTGGTTCCCGTGAAAAAAAAATAAAAAAAAATTTTAAAAAATTTCCCCCTTTCCCCTTTCTTGGGGAAACACCTAATGGGTTTAATTTAAAAATCCTAAATGGGTTTTGAATACCTTTTAAAGGGGGTCGTTTTCTTAAAATGAAGTCATTTATTTGGGGGGAAAATAACATACAGGGAATCAAAGTCACGGGAAAAACTTTGGGCTGAAACCCTAAAAAAAAAAAATATTTCAAATTTTCTTGAAAATTGCTACTAAAATTTTTTAAGCCCCCTAATGTCGTAAAAAAAAAAAAAAGCATTTTAAAAAAGGGATCCCAACCACACAGACAATGGAAGATGCAATTATAAAAACTTTTTTGAGTGGAAAAAACTATTTTGGTTTTAACAGCAAAAAGGGTTTTTAAAGGGTTTAAAAAATTTTAAATTTTTCAAATTTTTTCCCAAGAAAACTTTGATTTTTTTTTTCACAAAAAAAAAGGCTTTTTGGGGACCAAAATTTCTTACTAAAATTTAAAGGAAATTTCACGAGAAAATGTCCCTGAAATCACATGGAAAAGGTTAAAGTTTTCAAAAATTATTCTTACATCAATTTACACATGCCAGATCCAAAAAGGGGCTCTGCCAGAGGGGCCCAAAAACTGGCTCTTCGGAAAGGGGGTTTTAACAAGAAAATAGGGGTGAGAGGGCCTGCTTGCAAGAGTTTAAAAATGTCTGGGGGGTAAACCTAATTTTCAGTCACGTAATCCACGTGTATAATGAGAAGTTTATGTACATAAAGATTTACGTAATGCAAAAAGTTTTTACTTTCCCTCTCCTACAGTTCTTTTTAACTTGTACTACCGTAATAAATTTTAAAAAGTTTTCCCCGGGAACTACTTTTAAAGGTTACAGAAAAAGGGAAAACTTTTATGGCGACTTCCAAATTCCTGGTTCAGCACGGGGAGGGAATGCATCCCCCCCAGAGGGGGTAATTATCTAGGGTGTCAAACGTTTTCAGGGGGGCCACATCCCCCCAAAGGCGCCCCTTTAAAGGGCCGACATTTTTTAGAACTGTGTAAATGGAATTTCCCCCTTTAACTTTTTACATTTGATGTAGCCATGGGTAATGGGTTTACATAGACCCTTTAGTTTTTTTGGGGGAAATAAAGCCCCATGTAGATGACAGTTATTTTCCCCCTTTAGGTAGATATGTTTTTTTGCCCCCCGTACCAGGTAGTAAATGCCCCGCCTGTAAAGCCAGGTAGTAATATGCCCTCGCAAGGGGAGTTCCCCCTTGCCAGGGAAAATGCCCCCCTGCCAGGAAAAATGCCCCCTTGTAAACAGGGGGAGCCCCCCTTTGCCCCCTGGGGGGATTCCCCAAAGCCCCCCTGTAGCCCGGGGAAGCCCCACAAAACCCCCCTGTCCAGGGGGATGCCCAAATACCCCCCTTAGCCAGGGAATGCCCCCCCCTAGCCCCCCGTACCAGGAGAAGCCCCAAATAGCCCACTTGTAGCCAGGGAACCCTTTTGCTCCGTAGCCCCCTGTAGCCCGGGGGGAGCCCCCCTAGCCCCCCTTGCCCCGGGAAGCCCCACAAAGCCCCCTTACCCGGGAGCCCCCAATAGCCCCCTGTGCCCGGGGGTGCCCCACAAGCCTCCCCCCCGTAGCCAGGGAGATGCCCCCCTATCCCCCCCTTGAGCCAGGGAGTGCCCGTATGAGCCCGTATAGCCCCCTTACCAGGAAAAAATCCGTAAGTTTTCCCGTAGCCAGGTAAGCCCCATAAGTCCCCCGGCCTGGCGAGCCCCAAAAATCCCTGTAACCTGGTTGATGTCCCATATGCCCCCTTTTGCCCGTAGATGCCCCATAAACCCCCATACCCATTTTGCCCCCCGCACTAATGAAATAAAATAAAAAAAGGGTACCCCACCTCCTCCTGGCCATCCGGCGGCCGGGAGCGGTGTACGGTGTAAGTGGCGTGACTCTCACGCCGCTATGCCCCCCAGGACCCAGGGATCCCTGGGCGAAGAGGCCGACCAGGCACCCAGCTCGAGGGGGGTGACTCCTGCTTTTCTCAAGCCCCATTAAGTACACCTCACGATGACCTGCAAAAGGGCCCTGGTTTTAAACCGGCCGTTCGGGGGTCAGAAGATCGCGGGGGGGCCGCGGGCCTTGGTTTTTACACCCTGACTATCTGTTGGGGGTCTTATTTTTTACACAGCCATTTGTTTTGTGCATCTAAGTCACAGAGTGGGTTTTTGTGGCTGCAAAAAAAAACAAAATTTAAATAAAATTTAAAAGGGGGTTGCTACTTCCCCCAAAATTTAAACCTTACATGTAGGGACCGTAAAAAGAAGAATTTTTTCTAAAAAATTTCTTTGTTTTTTTTTGGGTTTATGATGAGATGTGCCCAAAACAT